>CM076570.1:199288725-199401401 GCA_034641835.2 Pinus albicaulis
GGTTAAACACCTACCGGAAATTAAACGAAAGCAATGCTTAAAAGACACTCCCAGGCCTTGTGTTGTGATGCTGTGTAGCTGTGTTGTGTCGTGTTGTGTTTCCCAGGTGCCTTGCATCGTAGACTTCGGATTTCAAGCACCTCCTTGACCTCCTGGGATCCTGGGATCCTGACCTCCTGACCTCCTGACCTCCTGACCTCCACACATCCTGACCTCCTGACCTCCTGACCTCCTGACCTCCTGACCTCCTGACCTCCCAGATTTTGACCTCCCAGATTTTGACATTTTATTTTATCATGAGGATTTATTTCTAGAAATTCTACTGCACAACCCGACCTCTGACTAGGCATGAATCACCTAAGTCCCGACCTTACTTCAAAATATGCCTAACTCTGGAATCAAAGAAATTATGCACAAAACACAAGGGAGAGGCAAACCCTTGAGCCATGGAACCCTTCCTGTTGACCTTTTGATTTGCATACTTGTATCAGCCATAACTTTTGACGTAGAAGTTATTTTTCAGACTTCAACATATTTTTGGAAATATATTTCTGAGGACTATCCAACTATGCCACTTCTAGGAGCATCTGAGCTGATCTTCCAAGGCATAAATTCCTTCAAATCCTGGGCTACCTAACCATCATATTTATAGTATTATAGCTTCTTTGATTGTCCTACTACCATGATGGTTATGTACCAAAGAATACAACTACCATAGGACTTCCCCTGAGCTAAAAATTCATGCACTTCATGCATCTGAAATCAATGTTATCCAAGTTTACATAAATACCACAATCACCATGCTAACAATATCAATCTTATATATGCACTGAGGTTGACATAAATTCACTCTGGTTTCCATCAATGCCAACATGCCATTGCATACAATCAGCATCAACGCCAGCATGCCATTGCATTGAGTTGACATCAATTCCAACATATTGATTCGATATTCCATCCAAACAATTCCAATTTTCCAACAATATCCCCCTTTGGAATTGATGGCAACACCTAACTTCTCCACATTTATGGCCACTCATGTTACATCCAACAAACATAATGGATTACATTGAGCTTTCTCTCCCCTGCTTGAGCCACCAATTGCTTATTCTCCCCCTTTGACATCAATGGCAAAGGGACACAAATCACTTTCTCTCCCCCTTTGAAATAATGTCTGGGGCTAGAATTCTAATTTTTATTCTTCTTTGGTGACTTCTTTTTTCAAGGGATTATAACTCTTTGATGAGGAACTTGAATTCTACCTTCCAAACTCAGCTACAAACACCATAAGAAAAGACACTTGCAAAAATAAATCATAAATAAAACATGTCCTTGTGTCTTCTTGTATTTTCTTTTGTTTTAGGAACTGGACATATATGATATGCTCCCCATGAACATATACCACCCTTTGTTTGAATTTTCATCCAGTTTTGAACACCTCATGGTTGTTGGATTTCTCTTTTTCCAATGCATCTATGTACCTATCAAAACTACACATTGTATTATTGTTGTTGCAAATACAAATTGTTAGTGATGCATCTCTTTAGCTTATTTTTCATTGTTGTTGCAACTACAAAATCTATAATCGCTTCACTTGATCATGCTAACAATAAAATATTCTCCACTTGAGATCATTATACTCCATAATAGGGACTGCGGATTAAACAACAGCAATTGTACCAAGATATTAATACAAATTGGACAGTGCACCAGGAAAACTCTTATAACTTCCTATAAAAAAATGTCCATTTATACAAAAGGTAAATCCACCAGAACCAAAGACTACCAACTGACATAGAAATAACAATTGATAACTAAGGAACCTGTAAATCTTGCACCAATTGTTTTCATGAACATAAATTTTCTAGGAAAAATCAAATTTGCAACCTAATTGCAATAAGGGTATTTCACCCAAGATGCAAACCTTTCATTTCCTGAGCAATCACTCTTCCCGAGAGTAAATATTGTTGTCTTCTACTAATATTAAAGTAGATCCCCATGAGCCAAGGCTCTCTTCTTTTCTCCGACCTCTTTGATTTTTCCTGGGGATTGATCTCATGGACCTGATTTAAAGATTTGGATTCCTTATCACTCCACATTTTTGTTGCAACTCTTCTTTTATTCACAACATAAAATATTTTTTTGTACTTCCCCTAAAATCATGTTGGTTGCACTTTCTTATTTCTTACAATTTTGATAAATTTGAAAAAAACAAATTCATCCTTATAATAAACAAAGGGACTTGACCATACCTCCAATCATTTAAATCCACCCCTCTATATATTCATTCTTAAAGTTGCATATGACTTATTTGGCTTCACTTGAAGCCATTATTTTCTTTTAGTGAAGATAAGTTGAGGATATAATCTCCCTGAGTAGATTATCCACCTTTTTCTTCCACATTTTCATTAGCCAAGTCCTAATAGGATCATTACCTTCCAACTTTTCACTGTCCCTTGTTTGGGTTTTATCTTGGCTGCTCAGGACTAGAAGACAACTCTTCTTGCATTCTTCTTTCTTCCTCCATATATTCTTACTACCCATTTTATTTAACCGCAGTGGAGAAATAAAAGTTATGCTAGTTCTTTTTCTTTTCGGATGCTTACGCTTGATACATCTAGTACTTACAGAAGGGTCTTCCATGAGGGTATGAGGATCATTATTCTTTATTTTCTTACGATTTATTTTGCCTCTTTTCGTCATGTTGTCTTCACATAGAGCATTGAAGACAAACTCATATTCCTCTACTCATATATTTATTTTCATATTCAAAGGTCGAGCTGCCACATTTTCATGCATATTCTAAGACGCATGTGTCACCTTCTCATATTTGCAGATTACTACCTTGTGCCAAAAATTTCCGTAGTTGTAGCAGCCAATATGGATTAGGAATGGGGAAAAGGAATTTTGATTTCTCACAACAATTTCATTATTTCTTCTCTCATTTTTTTCATACCCACTCCTTGGGTAATAGTTAACTCTCTTGTTTCTTTTTCTATACTCCTTCTTGGACATCCTATGCATTCTTGGGTCATTGCTACCCAACACATTTTGTTTTCTTTCATGCCATCTACAATCTATGAATTTATGTCCAAAATTTATGCAATAAAAACAATATCCATAAAAGAGCTTTGGATACTTGGAGATACATTTTCCTTGATACCTTTTTCCCTGAACTGGAAATAACCTTTGTTGGTTCTTCATTTTCTCTTTGTGGCCATTTGAATCGTTGCCTTGGCCTATTATTTTCTCTTGTTGCTTCTTTTGGCTAGAATTCTCCTTTCCTTTCCTTTGCTGCTGACATGAGTCTTTGTTCATTATCCCTCTTGGAGGCTACTTCATTTTTTTTTTAGTTGTTGTTTCTCTCCTATTCATTGTTGCTTTCCAACAATCCCTTTTCCATTATTGATGTTGGACTTCTTAGATACCTCTTCCTAGTTACCTGCTTCTCTAACATTTTCTTCCTTCAGGCTTGAATCTTCATTGAATCCCAAACTAGCCTTAATGAAGGGGGGTATTTTCTTATTGAGAATTTCTTCTAAGATCTTGGATCCCTTTTTAATCTTTCGATATTGATATAATTGATGACTATCCTCCTCTAAATATTTTCGCAATAAGAATACTTCAACTTGCAGTCTCTCACGGTGTGTTTCTCTCTCATTTAGTTATTTGGTCAACATCTCATTCAAACTCTTGACCTTCCCTATTTGAGCATTCAAGTTAACAATTGTTCTAAATCTCAATTTCTCATTCACAATCTCATATTCATGCAACTATTCCTTTTCCTTAAGATTTCCTTTGAATAGCTCCTTGATCTCTTTAGGAGCAGAGATGAGCTTATTTCTGAAATAGATCTTCTAATCTAAATATTTTTCTTCTTTGTTATAGGTACTAACCAACCCAAAACCTAGACTTATTTCACCATAAAATGTGAAAACAAAGTCATCAACAAGATCCAGATCCCTCTTTGTATCTAGGGATTCTTCTACAGGCCTAAGAAGTATTCCTTCTTCATCATTACTAGGGGTACTTTAATTTTATCCTATGGACGAACACTCATGGGATCTCTCTTGATTCTTCTCAATAGATGTTCATTCTTGTTCTTCATAGGTACCCTCATTAGGTATTGACCGAAAAATGTAGGTCTATCTTCATCACTACTAGGGGTACTTTCATTTTCTCCTATGGACGTACACTCATGGGATATATCTTCATTCTTCTCAAGAGATGTTCCATCCTCTTCTTCATAATTACCCTCATATTGATACAAATGTAGGTATATCATCATCACTACTACTATATGAATATATATCATTTTCTTTTGGTAATGCATATGAACAACTAGAAGATAAATGACCAATTTATTTGTGTTTATCACATATCAATAGCATACCTTATAAGTAATATGGCCTCTCATCCAAGTATTCTTCTTCACCTTTGGAGTTAAGATCAAAAACTTTCCCATCTCAAGGAATATATTTAGTCTAATGAGCATCTTTCCTTTGAGATGCTTTCTTCTTCTCATTCCTTTTCTACTTTTCATTATAACCAACAATAACTTTTACATATTTTGGTTCACTTCTTGAGCTATAAGGTTCATCAACTGTCTTTGATGCTTCATAGTTATATCCTCCATATAAACATTTAAATTTGTCCAAATTTTATTTTTTTGCCTCACAATGTCTCACTTTATCAACATATGGATTTGATATCCCTTTCATGATAATCCATTTGGACTTTGTATTGAAGTCATTTTTCTCTCTATATTCTACAAACAACCAAATATCTTCATTGATGACCATTAAATGTGCTCCCATTCTAATCTTTCAAAGCTTATAGTATGCTCCATTAAAAAATGACTCTTTCTGGTGTTAGACAAGCTTGATTAGCCATGTTTCCTTTTAATATACCTTCAAGTGGTTAATTTGTTCCTGAAGGAACTTAGCTCGGATACCAATTGTTGGAAACAATGTTTGATACTGAGAGGGGTGGCGTGAACAAAAATTAAAGATAATTTTAAACTTTATGCCAATTTATAATTTTAATTCAAGCTTGTCATTCCTTCATGTTATAAACAACCATCATAACATGTGCAACAAATGAAACCATCTCATAAATATGCACAATAAAAGCATGAGCATCAAACACATAGAACACAGAGGATTTACCATGGAAACCCAAAAGGGAAAAGCAACCAATATTTGGTTTATGATGTAAATAGGAGCTTTTATTCTTTGACATCAATTTTTTTGTGATCCATTAGTCATAGGAAGCACCAACTCCCTTATATTGTTTGCTAGCACCCACTAGAAGGAAGCCCCAACTCCCTTCTTTTGTAGACACCTAATCAACTTACCAGAAGAACCAACTGAAACACTGAACTTTATGGATTTGTTACAAGCACAAACTTGCAACTTCATGGATTTATGAAAGAAACCATTTGCAGGAGGCACTAACCCCTGAGCTCTCTTCATATATCCACTATATGGTGTTGGCAATATGATGCAGAGTGTTGTCCTTGATGGCAACCCACTTGATGAAGATGATGGAAACCTACTTAATGAAGTTGTTCTTGATGCTTTATGAGTTTATTAATGATGTAAATCTGATGTTCTACAAGTAGCTCAGAAGTACCAAAGAAAGAAATATCAGTAAGGGCTAGAACAATGACGAAAAGTGTGTGACACAAAGCATACGCGGGTTTGTTTAGGAGAAGTAGCGTATGCACGTGGAAAAGTACGTGCCAAATCGCGTATGCTCAATTGCACTCTAAAAGAATAAAACCAGGGGTTACTACCATGGTATTGACCCATTGTATTGAGCGCTGGATTGTCTATGTGATCCCGTCCAGGAATACCATTGGAATTTGTGTGGTTTTGGCTCATGGTATTTTCAAAGGTTAGATCTATTTAAGGAGAAGAAATTCATTGTGCAAGGTGTGTGCATGAGTCTGGGTTTGAATGTATACTTCACTCTGAAGTATGTCTGAATGGAAAGGGTAACAGTTTGATGATAGATCTGAATCTATGATGCACCTATGAAGAAAATGATGAAGAGGGATCTCTAGATCTGAAATGTATATGTATTTTCTAGATCTGTTTATGGAATGATTAGATCTGTGATCTGGCGAATCTGTGCTGAAGTAAAGAATGAAGATATGAGATGTTTATCTGTTCTGGAGTGCTACACTGCCCTAAAATGTCTGAAGGTATATACGCAGGTTCGTCGAGGAGAAAGCGTGTATATACGTGGCTTGTATTCAGAGAAAGCGCGTATGGGAATTGAAGTCAGCTCTGAAATGTGTGCAAATGTATACGCGGGTTGGTATTTGTGAAAGCGTGTATATACGCCGGTTCAGTGAAGAAAAAGCGCGTATGTAATTTAGGGTTTGCTGAAGTATGTGGTATGAAATTTCTGATCTATTCTACTGTTTTACTGCTATCTGTCAATAATGATCTGGGTTGTTCGAATATTGATTATGCTGCTATAGAGCAAGTTGTTGGTTTGATGAATGTTCCTTGAGCTTAATTGTGTGGGTTGGATCTAGTATGAAAATTGATGAAATGTGGTCCACAAAGGTGTTGAAGGTTGAAGCCTTCAGTCAGGGGGTTGTAGCTCCCTTCCAAGAGAGGCTGGTAAACGAGAGCAGGGGGTTGTAGCTCCCTTCCAGGAGAGGCTGGTAAACAAGAGAAGGTTGTAGCCTTCTGCAGGTGGGTTTCTGCATGCTGGTATGAGTCTGCACCAGTACATGGTTGTAAGATGTTTTCTCTATAATAAAATATTGAAGGCTGAGACAACGGTAGCGGTGGTTTTCTCCCGACTTGGGTTTCCACCTAAAATCCTGGTGTTCATGTGTGATGCTTTATTCTGTTATTACTACACATAATTACTGTTAACTTAACATCAGATGAATGAATGTTGTAAAGAACTAAGTTAAGAATTATCTGTATAATTATATCTTTGTTCATACACGAGTTTTATGAAGGATATCCGTGTATATATGCTAGTTGGCTTTAGCAAAGTAGCGTATGGGTTTTAGTGAATGGAAAAGTAAAAAGTTTTGAGTAAGTCCTAAATACTGATTCACCCCCCCCCCCCCTCTCAATATTTTTCCCAACAATTGGTATCATATCCAGGTCCTTCTGTAGAAGCTTGATCGCTTGAAGGAGATCCGTCGCAATGGGAAGGAAGCAAAAGAAGAAGGCTACTCAAAAGGAGATATCTCAGAAAACATGTGCAGCAGAAAATGAAGAAGATAAAACATTTATTGAATGTTGTTCTTGTGATTCACTTTCTTGTGCAAGCAATGGTAAAGATAGTGAAAGTAATGTTATGGATCTAGAAGAAGCTCTCAAGATTAAAGTTGAAGAACAAAAAATATCATCTAATAAGCAAGAATCTATCTACAAAGAAATGATCTCTAGAATGAAAGAACAGATAGATATGATGAATGGTCAGATGGAAATGTATCAAAGACGGATAGAAATGTATCAAAGACAATACGATAATGTAACCAATCGAAGTAAAGGACTTGAAGCGGAAATCATCTCTCTGAAAGCAGATCTCGAAGCATCAAATAATAAGAATGAGGAACTTCTACAATCATTTGAAGAAAAAGGACTTGAAGCAGAAATTGTCTCCCTCAAAGAAGATCTGAAAAAATCAAACAAGAAGAATGAAGAACTTGAAGCAGAAATCATCTCTCTCAAAGAAGATCCGGAAAAATCAAATAAGAAGAATGAAGGACTTCTACAAATTTTTGAAGAACAAGAAAATGGGTTGAAAGAAGAGATTCTAAAATTGAATGATCAAGTAGAAGAAGGAAAAAGGGTTGAAGAAAGTATGAAGAAGCAATGCCAAAGATTGGAGGTTGAGGTAAATATTCTCAAAGGTAAATTAGAAGAAAAAGATAAACTCTTGAGGTTCCAAGATAGTACTAAGATTCTGGATAATATTCTTAGTAGTCAAAGGTCTCCTTCTGTTAAATTTGGTCTTGGTTTTCATGAAAATATTAAAGGAGAATCTAGTTCACAAGGAAGTGCTAAAGATTCAAAGGATATCAATACAAAACCTGAAGTGTTGGAAGAATCAAAAGGTCGACCGACAATCATGAACTCTCAAAAGAAATCATTCCCTCCTAACTATAGAAGCATCAATAATGTTGAATGCTTTAAATGTCATAATTATGGGCATGTTGCAGCCAATTGCAGAAGCAGATCATTTCAGTCACATACAAACAGATTCTACACAGAAAGGTACTCTGGTTTCTTCAAGGGATATTGTTTTTCATGCAGCAAGTATGGTCATAAAGCAGCTGATTGCAATAGAAGGAAGAATAGAACAACACATTATGATCCTTATGCTTACTTTTCTGGTCACATAAGATGTTATACTTGTAACAAGTATGGACATGTAGAAAAAGAATGCAGGATGAATAGATCTGAAATATTGGAGAAATTCCAGCACACAATAAGAAAGTTCAAGCAAAGTTGGAAAAAGAAGGAGGACCGGTCAGAAACATAGGGAATATTGACCCTACTGCAGTCATCCGCTTCTAAAGCTTACTTCTCTTAATGACTGCAGGAGTGATGTGAGATACATTATAAGGATTGGTAATGTATCGTCATAGGGGGAGCGATGTATGGTGATTCCCATGATGGTTTTTGTTATTCTGGTTATGTTTATTTCTGACAGAGCATTTGATGTGAAGAAGATAGGTACAGGTGGTACAAACTCAGGGGGAGATGAAGAAATGTGAAGTTTTCAATGTTTCACTTTCCATACGCGGGTTCTGTAAACTAAAGCCACGTATACACGCAAGTTACAGTGGAGACAGTCACGTATGAATTTATGACAAGAAAAATAGTATGACAAGCTAAAGATCAGGAGCACAGGTTCAGGGGCGGCATCAGTCTGACTACTAATGATCGTATTATTGGCATTGTATCTACTTATTTCTCAGTTCTAAATGATGATGACATGATACATGGTTTCTTATGATGAGATTATGGATGAGCCCTGTTTGCTTTTTGCTGAAGAGTATTCTTTGTTTTCACACATGGATAAGATGGAAGTCTTATTATTCAAAGATAAGGACAGATCATGCAGAGATTGTTGTTGATAACTTGCAGTTGAAAGAGTTTCAGGTTGCACAAGCTAAGGAGGAGCCTTGGTCATATGGAAAGGATGCTTGGATGCACATTTTCAGGGGGAGCATTAGCCTTGCTGAGTATAATGCATTGTTGGAATTATGATGGTTCTGAAATATGATCTCTCTCTTGAGGTCTTTCTTGTATTGGTCATAAAAAGTCATATTTGTAATTTCATGAAAAGGTCATGTTGAGACCTATGATGTAAAATTGTAATTTTCAGACATGTAAGGACTTGATCAAATATGTAAACCCACTTCTTGGGTATGTGAGTCTCATATGTAAATCCACTTGGTTGGATCTTTGATGTAAGTATGAGTCCTTGGTGATAGGAAGGTCATAGAGTCATGTACTTCATTGAAAAATATGTTTGAAGATTCAGCATGAACTTAGGGGGAGCATGGTAACTTCAGTGCACATCAGATCTACAGTGCTCTTCTATCTACATGAGGAGAAAACAATCTTGTGTTGGTTTTGATCCGCCCTTTGCCCTTGATGTCAAAGGGGGAGAGTGACATGGTGTTTGAAGAGGGATCTCTATTATGCTTTGCTTAATGTATCTATCTGTTTTGGTGATCAAACACCATCGTGGTTGCCATCAAGTCCAAAGGGGGAGATTGTTGGCAATATGATGCAGAGTGTTGTCCTTGATGGCAACCCACTTGATGAAGATGATGGCAACCTACTTAATGAATTTGTTCTTGATGCTTGATGAGTTTATTAATGATGTAAATCTGATGTTCTACAAGTAGCTCAGAAGTACCAGAGAAAGAAATATCAGTAAGGGCCAGAACAATGATGAAAAGTGTGTGACACAAAGCATGTGCGGGTTTGTTTAGGAGAAGTAGCGTATGCACGCGGAAAAGTACGTGCCAAGTCACGTATGCTCAATTGTGCTCTAAAAGAATAAAACCAGGGGTTACTACCATGGTATTGACCCATTGTATTGAGAGTTGGATTGTCTATGTGATCCCGTCCAGGAATACCATCGGAAGTTGTGTGGTTTTGGCTCATGGTATTGTCAAAGGTTAGATCTATTTAAGGAGAAGAAATTCATTGTGCAAGGTGTGTGCATGAGTCTGGGTTTGAATGTATACTTCACTCTGAAGTATGTCTGAATGGAAAGGGTAACAGTTTGATTGATAGATCTGAATCTATGATGCACCTATGAAGAAAATGATGAAGAGGGATCTCTAGATCTGAAATGTATATGTATTTTCTAGATCTGTGATCTGGCGAATCTGTGCTGAAGTAAAGAATGAAGATCTGAGCTGTTTATCTGTTCTGGAGAGCTGCACTGCCCTAAAATGTCTGAAGATCTATACGCAGAAACGTCGAGGGGAAAGTAGATATGCCAGAGCGGAGAAAGTGCGTATTGAATTGAAGTCAGCTCGAATGGGAAAGCGTATGTGACACGCGGTTAGTATTTAGAAAGTGCGATATATGCTGGTTCAAGAAGAAAGTGCGTATGTAATTTAGGAGTTGCCGAAGTATGTGGTATGAAATGTCTAATCTGCTCCGCTCGTTTCATCGCTATCTCACATGATGATCCGGGTTGTTCGAATATTGATTATGTCGCTATAGAGCAAGTTGTTGGTTTGATGAATGTTCCTGAGCTTAATTTTCGTGGGTTGGATCTAGTATGAAAATTGGATGAAACGTGGTCCACAAAGGTAGCCGAAGGTTGAAGCCTTCGCTAGGGGGGTTGTAGCTTCCTTCCAGGAGAGGCCGGTAAACGAGAGCGGGGGTGTAGCTCCCTTCCAAGAGAGGCCGGTAAACGAGAGAAGAAGCCGTGTGGGTTCCTGCATGTTGGTATGAGTCTGCGCCAGTACATGGTTGTAAGATGTTTTCTCTATAATAAAATATTGAAGGCTGAGACAACGGCAGCGGTGGTTTTCTCCCGACTTGGGTTTCCACCTAAAATCTTGGTGTTCATGTGTGATGCTTATGTATGATGGTTTATTCTATTATTACTGCACATACTTACTGTTAACTTAACATCAGATGAATGAATGTTGCAAAGAACTAAGTTAAGAATTATCTGTATAATTATATCTCTGTTCATACACGAGTTTTATGAAGGATATCCGTGTATATACTCTATTTGGCTTCAGCAAAGGAGCGTATGGGTTTTAGTGAATGGAAAAGTAAAAAGTTTTGAGTAAGTCCTAAATACTGATTCACCCCCCCCCCCCTCTCAGTATTTTTCCCAACATATGGAAGCTCCAAATCCATATTTTTTAGGTTCCAACCTACACTCAATAAGGAAATCTTTGCTCTTTGTAATAACACTCACTTTGCCTTGTATCAACTCTACATTCACCAACTTTGCCCTCTTTTCACTTCAACAACAACCACAAAATTGTGTCGCTTTTTCTCATATTTTATCAAAAACATACTCAAAGAATTTTCCTCACATTGTCTCGATCCTCTTTCAACAACAGATACTCAAACTTCTATTCTCAACCCTCATACTCTCCATACAATCAATACCTCTTGACCATTTTCAACTCAGGAAATTTCAACCTCTCTCAACACCACTCACACTCACATGCACATAGACACATACAACTCAATTGAATGCACAATACTTCAGTAAAATTCTCATCACTCTGCCCTTGATCTTCACGCAATTGACATATTAGCTCTCTTCTTTCTCTACCCCACAGGCACACTAGGCCTTTCTTTATTGTGCACACTCATGCAAACTCTCTCGATCTCTCTCAACTGCATAAACACTCACCACAATTATGGCATTCCCCCACATTGTACAAATACAATCCTATGTTTTTTTCCAATTGTTACACAAGGAATGATGGAATATTTGTTTCCATTCACACTCAATATTCATGTTCTTTCAGCATGGTTTACTTTGTGCTTCACACTACCTGAGTGCACACTCCTGTATGACTCTCCATTCTATTACTACATCCAAATACTTAGCCACTGCAACTATTTTAAATCATAGAATGCTATTTGGTGCTTTTCCATGCTGAGAATTAAATTTCATTCCACCTGTAGACTTAAGGAGTACCTCAATTAAATTCTTCCTATTTAATCCTCTTGACATCTATGTGGCTTTCCATTCTTATTAATTAACTATATTAGATCTCAAAATCTATTCCAACTTGGTTCACTGAGCTATGGTAAAATCTCCATTAATCCTAGGGATATTTTCTTACTTATCTCTCCATGGTGTGAGGACAACTTAGATATGCCTAATTATATTTGGTCCAGGATCCATTAATCAACTCTGATGATCATGGTCATATTTGACTTTATATCCTCATTTCTTTGTAGTTTCCATCAATTCCTTTTTAAAATCATTGTCCTCCCTGTCTTGTTTCTTTTTTATGCCTCAATCATCGATGACTGCAACCATGTATTTGGAGCCCTACCATTTTTTGTGACATCGCCTATTGTAGCACCCAGTGTTGAAATAGTTGTCGACCCATTTATGTTACATATGTGCCAATTCCATTCATGTTAATCCCTCACAGCTTAAGCTCTTTTTATATGGCACTTTTCAGTAGATACCTCAAAGGATCACACACATGGTCTAAGTTCTCATGTCATTTTTTTAAATATTGGGGAGCTAAAATAGCCTAAATTACATGTATTGACCCTTTTACACCCTCAGTCACATAACACATAAAAACCTCACAAACAAACCATTGGGCATGAAAAATGATGTTGTTCGAGAGATAGAAGTTTGAAGGCCAAACAACTTTCCTATTATATTCATGCACTTTCCCTGACTAGCATGGATTTCTTCCTAGCCCAAACCCTTGACCTCCAATCATTTTTTGTTGAAAACTAAGTACACGTGAAAACTTCACCAATCCAAATTCTTAGCGCAAACTTTGAAAAAAAATCCACATCACGCCCACATCATACCTACATCATCCATGCCTATGTGGTGCCATTTGTCACCTGGATTTTGCACACTTGGCCACCTAAAAATGCTAAAAACACATTCCACGTGTCCTCTTATTGTGCTGCCACATGACCCTATGTTGACGTCATCTTCCACTTGTAGTTGATCCCTCATAAGTCAGGGGTCAAGGGCTGGTCCTTTGAACTCCTACTGCAACCTCCAGACTAGGCTGACCTCTGATAGGTCCAAGGGCTTAACAAGGTATCTAATACCACACGTGTTGGGGATCAAGGAGGATTTCCACTTTTAACTTCTACTGCACGACCCGACCTCCAACTAGGATCAAATCACGTAAGTCTTGACCTTACTCCAAAATCTTCCTAAGTCTGAAATCAAGGAAATTTCACACAAAACACAAGTGAGAGGTGGAACCATGGGCCATGGAACCTTTCTTGTTTACCATTTGATTTTAGTATGTTTATCGAACATAAATCTTGATCTAGAAGACCTTTTTTTCAGACTTCAACAAACTATTGGAAAGATATTTATTAAAACTATCCAACTATGTCACTTCTAGGAGCAACTAAAATGATATCATAAAGCATAAATTCCTTGAAATCCTAGGCTACCCAACCATCATAGTTATAATATTATAACTTCTTCCATTTTCTTGCTAACATTCTTTTTTTCTACCAAAGATTGAAAATATCATAGAACTCCCCCTGAGCTTACAAATTCATGTATATCATGCATCTAACATCAATGTTAGCCAAGTTGACATCAATTACACAATCACCATGTCAAAAATCTCTCTCTTATCTATGCACTAAGGTTGACATAACTTCACTTTTTTTTCCATCAAAACCAACTTTCCATTGCATATAGTTGGCATCAATGCCAACATGCCATTGCATAGAGTTGGCATCAATGCAAACATGCAATTGCATAGAGTTGACATCAATGGAAACATATTGATGCAATATTCCATCCAAACAATGCCAATTGTCCAACATATCAACCTTTAGGAATGTGGAAATTCAACTTTATGTGGTGTGGCCCCGACATGGGATACTATATGACTCCAACATCATCCTATGAGTGCATACACATATATAGGAATCATTGGCCTATGAAAGGAGGTGGGAATGACATGATGTAACCTATTAGACTACATTTTGCCTTGAACATATGTATTTTAGTTTTGGTTTGGTGTATGGCATGAACACTTTTTATCTTTGAGTGTGAGTTGTTTTGGTTCAATGCTTATCATGCTTGGTGAAAGATTTTTATTTGTTATTTGCATTCTCTTTTATTATCATAGGCACACCCATGGTGATACCAAGAGGTTACATAAGTTATATCTAATGCATTATTTACCATCATTTCCATATTCATTATGCCTTAGGTCTGATCCCATAAGGTTGCAACAATAACGTTTCCTTATTTCACATCATAACTTGCACAATGGAGCCTTCTTTCACGTTGATTCCCTAATTTAACACTTCTTTGTTGCCTTGGTGTCCATATTGCATCTTTTTATAGAATCATAATCCCTCCTTTAGACCTACCATGACTCTAAATCTAAGCATCATCCTCTCTTATTCGGTGTATTCTATCAATGCCTTGAGAGGATTTCAATTTTTTTTTAACCTTATGATGGATGTTATGCATTTCCTTTTTCACTTCTTCATCTTGATATGCCTTTTCTTCATTTTTTTTCATTTCACTCACATTTCCTTTTGCCCATTACTATATTTTTCTTGTTGCTCTTACCCTTCTTGGAGAGGCCATTACAATTAACAAATTTCCTTTTTCAACATCTCTACTTCACTTTGTGTAGGGTGGTTCTATCAGCTCAAAACAATTTTCTACCCTCTATACCACCCATTTCTCCAGGAAAAGATTCCTTGGTATTCTTCTAATGCTCATTAAATATTCAAGGGTACCAAACATCCTTTTATCTCTTTTTTGGGCTCATTAAAACCCCACATTAACAACACCTTGTATCTATCATATTATTACCTCTTCTTTAAGCTTTTTGAACCATGAAGAAGACACCCTATCGAGAATCATTTTATCTATTTTCCGATTGTTAATATTGAACAAAAAATACATTATCATATAACTTATATTCTCTTTCAAAATTAATAAACCGCGAAGTAAATACAAAAACAAAACAAAAAAGAAAAGAGAGAGGGACAGAAAACATTTTGGTAGTCTTTCATTCAAAATGGTAGCCTTAGTTGCATCACCCTTGAACATGGAAATTGTTTGTGTCAGTATATTATAGATGGTTTTTATATTGGCTAGGATATGTACCATAGATATGAGTCTTTTTACCGCTTTGGATGGTTATCCTTCCCATCAAGCTTGATATTTTCTTTTAAAAACAATAATCCCTTGCCCTTTTTGGAAAGGAAAGTTAGACTACAAAATGATCTAATCATAAAAAATACAATTTTATTTCATAGACCAGCTCACAAAATAGAAGAAAAGATAGATCAATAACTTATAAATCAGCCACTTCGAGGGGGCAACCTCCATTACATTACATAAATGAAAAATTCTTAGATGATACAAATGACAAAAACTCCTTTCTATATAGGAGTCCATGGGGTCACAATATAATCCTAGCTGACCTAAAAATAATAATGTAAGGGCACAAGAATAACAATAGTGGGCTATTATGGGGAATAACAATAACAATAGTGGGATATTATGGGGCAGAATAATAACAATATGGGGACTATAGGGGTACGACAATAACAATAATGGGCTACACTATTATGTGGAATTATGGATTACGGATAAAAAACATTCCCTAAATGTGGTGCTATGCATTTATAACAATAGATCAAAGACTTTGCAAGTAATTTTCCTAATAGTAAATAGACACACAGAAAGATGGAGAAACCTACTTGGAGTCCAAGCGCTTCCTATTCTCCTTTTGTCGCTCTTGTTATAGCTTCTAATCCGAATTTGATTGCCAGATTAGTTCCTACAAGTATAAACACTAAATAGAAAAGAGATTACAATATACAGATGGCTATTTACTTTCATCAGTTAAATCAATGAAACATAAAACATATACATCAGATAAGAATTCATAATATGAAATATAGAAGCTTATACAAATACATATGTGGGAAAATAAGAAGCAATATTTATTAATGGATAGAAGGGTAGGTTACAACCAGCAATTGATTTGATGTCATCAACTCTAGCATCATCCCAGCCTCATCACAATGAACATCTTGCAGGCATCATATCACTCAAATCAAACACTCAATTGAGAATCCAACAGCATTTCTCTACCAAATTTCTTCCTTTTCAAGCACTAGGATCTGTGCTCAATTTATAGATGAGTTGAAGGTATTTTCACAATCAATGACTTTATAATAATAGGCAAGACATGTTCCCAAGCTTATAGGTGTCGAATGGACACATGGATTCGAAGTTTGACACATATGCACTCTTCTAGAAGGCACTGGCCATGTGGAGATTCCGGAGCAATGAGAATTTCACTCCCAATTGACCAATGCATCCTTGAATGGAGGTGACTGCATAAAGCAGTTAGTCCCTTGAGAGACTGTGTTGGTGAGCTCATAGGTGATATAACATGTACTTCAAATCTTGGAAACCTTGCAATGGAAGTCATGGATGATTTTTTCCTGTTCTTTGTCTTAGGGCATGTAGCAACTAAAATGATAGGGGATGATAGGCCCTATTCATTGGTTATGGGGATGATGTCCAGTTTTACCAGGTTATTAGGAATGGTGCCCTAATTGACCTATAACAATTTCCCCCTAAAGCATGAAGTCAGAATAATAATAACAATATTTTTTGAATGAGATGCTTTACACTGTGATGGGTTGGAGTTGAAGTGGAGTGGAGACCTGCATCAATCTTACAATACATTACATCATGATTATCCTCTTGATCACGAATTTCTAAGGGAAGGTATTCCCATGCTCAGCACATAAACTATCTAATAACATGTACATAGTGCATAAAGTCGTCTATATTGGAATGTTGCCCAATACAAAAATGCCTACAGATATAGGCCCATGTTTGGATGACAATTTGTATGTAAGGTCACCATATAGATGATGTGTACAAAAATCCTGAAATCGCAGCCCGGATGGCTGAAATTAGATCCTGGGTCTTCTTCAACACCCAATTGTTGGAAATACTAAGATGGGGGGGGGGGGGGGGGGTGAATCAGTATTCCTTTCAATTAGAGCATTATTTAATCTTCAATTATTATCATTGTTTGTACAATGATAGCAGTAAACAAGAGGAACACAAATGCACACAGTTTTTAAGGTGGAAACCCACTCCAGGACAAAAACCACCTAATGTTTTTCTAATAATTCTTTAATATTCAATTCCAATTGAAAATAAAGCTCCAACTTCCTAGAATCTAGAAAAGCATTCTTCTCCAGCTCCCACTGGATGGACGCTCCAACACCCGAGATTCTTCAGTGGTCAACTGAATGGATGCCCCAACACCCAATGAGCTACAACTCACCCTAGCACCACCCTACCACCCTATAGAAGAATAAAAGAAGAATGGACTCCCGTACCAAGGAAAATGGTCCACTTTACAATGATGTAGAATGATGTAGAAGAAGAATATATACTAGACCATAACCCCAACTTTGATACAATCACCTAATGATGATCCTAGACCTCCCAACACTGCCTCTTCAACCCTTGGCAGATAGACACTAGTACAATTTGTACAATAATGTATTTACAATGACTAGGTACAATGATTGTATGCAGTGCTGCCCACTTGAAGACTTCATATGATGAACTTCTTGTTGCTATTATGCACCTTGGTTGCTACTATTTTCATGATACCATTTTCTGCACCTTGCTTTTCTTTTCTGCGGTAGAAAGACTGGTCCTTTGTAGCCCTTGACAACACATGATCTAGCTTTTTCTTGCCTTCTAGGAGCTTGATATTGAATCTGGTGTATCTCTGTCATTTCAGATCTTCAATATCTGATTTTTGGTCCTGTAGTAGTCCTCTGAGTCATATTTCCAATGCCACAGGTCTGACCCAATTTGGATTCTTGAAGAGAGAGTTATACCCAATCTCTCACAATGCCCTAATTATGGATTGTTTCAGTAGAGCGCACTTGTACGGCATGCCACGTGTCACTGTTTCTTCATTTGTTTCTAAAATTGATAGAGAAAAAATTACAGACTATGCAATATTTTTCACTTTTTATGGAATTCCAATCCGATACTCAGAGAGAGAGTTATGACGAATTTACCAAGGTCACTTCTTTGAGATGAATTTCAGGAGCCTCCAAAAACCCTAACTTACACAGATCATATCTCCAAACATATTATGCACCTTGATCTGAAATTTTTGTTGTATCTTCCTCAAGATTTCGGCTTCGCCTCATAAAAATTTCAGCATTTGAACCATCGTAGAAAAAAAGTTAGAGAGAAAATTCCAAGATGACCTGTTTCAGATGGCCGAATCCCTTGCATAAGGAGGAAATGAAGATCACAATTTATATGAATGCTTAAGTTGAGAGGGGATTCAACAAGTGAATGTGGGAGGGATTTTAGGAGCATAAAAAATATTAATTATGACTTTTCAATGACCCATGCCCCAACCCCATGGGGTTTTAGCCCACTAACTGGGGTACAAACTTCAAACATGAATATCTCTCAAACCGTGAAGAATTACATGGCGTGCCATATATCAATGGAAACATATCGACAAGTAGAAATCATCAAAAGCATTATTGACCCAGAATATATTAATTTGGTAAGTCAAAATTCCCATGCAATATTGGGTTAGCCCCTGGTGCTGCTTGGGTTGACATCAATGACAACCACTGATCAACAATCTCCCCCTTTGGCATTGATGGCAACACAAGTACTCCCCCTGCGATCATGGCACCTCTTCCTACAACATTATCTCCCCCTTTGACATCAATGGGAAAGGGTAAATCCCCCTGAAACACAACCATCCTGCGGACCTGTACACACTTCCACTCCCGCTGACACACAATCGTCTTGCAGACCTGTACACACTTCCACTCCCACTTTATATTCTTGAAAAAGGAAAATCTAATGAGAACTTGGGAGAATCCCAAGCTTTTGACGAGGATATTCAAATGCTTCACGAGGTAAAGGTTTAGTGAAGATATCAGCAATTTGTTCTTTTCTACAAACATACTCAAGTTTGATATTCTTTTCAGCCACTTGTTCTCTAAAAAAATGATATTTGATCGAAATGTGTTTTGTTTTTTAATGCATGACAGGATTCTTGGAGATGCTGATGGCACTAGTGTTGTCACAGAATATGGGAATAGGCTCACTGAATTGTACTTGAAGATCTTTCAAAGTTTGTTTCATCCAAAGGACTTGAGTAGAACATGATGCTGCTACAATGTATTCTGCTTCCGTTGTAGATAACGAGATTGAAGTTTGCTTTTTTCTCAACCATGATACGAGACAACCACCTAGATAGAATGCTGCTCCACTAGTACTCTTACAATCATCAATGCTTCCTGCCCAATCTGCATCTGTAAAGGCTTGAATAATGAGATTGTTACCCTTGGGATACCACAAGCCATATTCTTTTGTGCCCTTTAGATATCGAAGAATTCTTTTGATGGCAATAATATGTGATTCTTTTGGTGCTGCTTGGAATCTTGCTACTTGTCCAACTGCTTGCATAACATCTGGCCAAGAGGCTGTTACATATATAAGACTACCAATCATAGATCTATACAACTTTTGATCCACATCCTTAGATGAGTCATCTATGCTCAATTTGCAACCTGTTACCATTGGAGTAAGGACGGGTTTGCAAACTTCCATTTTGAATTTCTTGAGCATTTCCTTGATGTACTTGGCTTGACATATAAATATTCCTTTCTCTTGCTGAGATATTTGAAGCCCTAAGAAGTATGTCAGCTCACCAAGTAAAGACATCTCAAACTCACTTTGCATATTTTTAGAAAATTTCTTACTTAGTCGATCATCATTGCTACCAAATATTATATCATCCACATATACCTCAACAATTGTTAAATTATCTTTATCTATTTGTACATAAATATTGCTATCAACAGTACCTTTCTTGAACCCTTGTTGACGTAGATATCCATCAAGACGAGCATACCATGCTCTGGGAGCCTGCTTGAGGCCATATAGAGCCTTATTTAACCTACAGACATAGTCTTCTTTTTGTGATAGTAGAAAACCTTCAGGTTGTTCGATGTAAACTTCTTCTTCTAATTCTCCATTCAGAAATGCTAACTTAACATCCATTTGGTAGACTTTGATTTTTATTGAACATGCATAGGCGAGAAACATTTGGATGGCTTTCATTCTGGCAACTGGTGCAAATGTTTCGTAAAAATCAATTCCTTCCACTTATGCATAGCCTTTGCAAACCAATCTTGCTTTGTTTCTGGTAACCTTCCCATCTTCATTCAATTTGTTCCTGAACACCCATTTAGTCCCAATGACATTTTTATCTTTTGGTCATGGAACTAATTCCCAGGTGTTATTCTTTTCAATTTGATCCAATTCTTCATTCATAGTTGCTACCCAATGTTCATTTTGGTTGGCTTCCTCAAAACTACTAGGCTCAAAGGTTGCTAGAAAAGAAACGTGAGCTTGTTGTGATGAACGAAGCTGTCGACCTTCATTTATGTCACCAATGATTTGATTCGATGGATGGTTCTTTTGAATCCACTCCTTTGTTCTCCTTGGAGGAGCTTCTTGTTGTTGTTCTGGTATATCTTGATGATCATTGTTTACTTCTTCCTCGTTGACAGTTGCTTCTTGTTCTACAATTTTATCTGTGTATTTTTCAGCCTCTGTCTCAAGTTTCAAAGAT
Source organism: Pinus albicaulis (assembly GCA_034641835.2). Lineage (NCBI taxonomy): Eukaryota > Viridiplantae > Streptophyta > Pinopsida > Pinales > Pinaceae > Pinus > Pinus albicaulis. The sequence continues at coordinate 199,309,631 of CM076570.1, forward strand.
TCTAGATCCTCATCATTACTCGCTAGAACACCATCTTCATCAAGTGTAACATTTATGCTTTCCACTATCTGTTTTCGTCTTAGATTATAGCATTTATAGGCCTTTCTTTTGCGTGAGTAACCAACAAAAATACCTTCATCAACACGTGATTCAAACTTACCCAAATTTTGATCTTCTCTTTTGATATAACATTTGCTTCTGAAGATTCTGAAATATTTTACATTAGCTGGTTTTCCTTTCCATAATTCATATGAAGTCTTGTTACAATTATTTCTGAGAAGACTTCGATTGATAATGAAGACTGTCGTATCAATTGCTTGAACCCAGAATTTTTCATCCAATTTTGAGTCCTTCAACATTGTTCTACCCATTTCCTGTACAGTTCTATTCTTTCTTTCAGCAACTCCATTTTGTTGAGGTGTTCGTGCTGTTGAAAATTACCTTTTTATTCCATTTTCGTCACAGTATTGCTGAAATAATTTGGAAGTGAATTCTCCACCATTATCTGATCTTAAACACTTTATTTTCAAATCAGTTTCATTTTCAACCAACTCCTTGTAGATCTAAAGCACTCAAATGCTTTAGATTTTTTCTTTAGGAAACTGACGGTTGTCATCCTGGTATAGTCATCTATCATTAACATGAAATATAATTCTCTGTTTAAGCCTTTTGTTCTCACAGGACCACATAGATCAGTATGTATCAATTCCAATGGGTGTGATGAAAAGTGTTCTTTTGTTTTAAATTGGACTTTTGTCTGCTTGCCATGCCGACATGCCTCACATAGTGTGTTGGAAGGTTTTGAGATTTTTGGCATTTCTCGTACTACTTCCTTTCTGCTTATCCTGACAAGATTGTCAAAGTTTATGTGACCCATTCGTTTGTGCCATAACCAACTTTCATCTTTTTTAGCTAGTAGACATGCTTTAGTTGCTTCATCCAGAACATATATTTCGTTTGGAGCTCGACTTGCTATAGCCACAATTTTACCATACCTGCCTTTCCTGATTTCACATTTTTTGGATTTGAATAGCATTGTGTGTCCTTGATCACACATTTGTCGAACACTGAGCAGATTGTGATTCATGTTTTTGACCAATAGAACATTCTTGGCTATAACATCTTTGCTTTCGAGAGTGATGGTACCTGATCCTATAACATTTTAAGATCCATCATTTCCAAAGGATATGGTTCCATCCTTCTTCTCTTTCAGAGATACAAATTTCCTTCTATATCCAGTCATATGCGTTGAGCAACCGCTGTCAACATACCACACATCTTTCTTTTTTTGAGCCTTGAGAGCAAGAGCACAATTATCAGTCTTATTCTTCTTCCATGTTCGTTCATTCTGTGGCTTCGAAGATTCTTCTGGAGGATTTTCAAGTCTGCAGTCTCTGGCTATGTGTCCAAAGTTCTGACATTTGTAACATTCCATATTATTTCTTAAATTTTCAATTCTATTGATGTTTCGTTGAGCCCTGGGAGGTTCATATTTGAATAATCTCTTGGAATTATATTGGTTCATAGGGTACGTGCGACATTCTACAGCTTTATGACCAAAATTTCCACATGAATAACAATAGCCATGAAAAATATGTTGGTACCTGGATGAAAATATTTGTTGAGGAATCGTCTTCCAAGGATGTGCTTGCGAATCTTATCCAATGAAGTCTTCATGTATGTCAGATCTCATAGGTTCATTGTATTTTGTTGTATAAGGTCCTACTTCTTCTTCTTTGTAACCGAGGCTAGTTCTGTCATTGTAAGATCGTTGATTTTTGATGAGTTCTTCCAATGCCCTTGAGCTGTTGGTATAGTTTTGGACAGTTTTTCCCTTCTTCACTTCCTTACGCAGTGAGACTACTTCGGCTTCTAATGCTTCCCTTCCTTGGTTGCTTTCTTCCAACTTCTTTTGAAGTGACTCTTCAATAAATTTGTGTTCTTCAACCTCAATTTTGAGACCTTGAACTTGTTCTTCAAGAGTGTTGGAACGGATCTTCTCAGCGTTAAGCTCTTTTATAAGCTTGATTGCCTCCTCATAAAATTCTTCTATGGTCAACCCTTCTTCTTCATTGTTTGATACTTCTTGTTTATTGTGCTTGGCCATAAACAATACTTTCTCATTGGCTTCTTCTTTGCTATCACTTTCTTCATCGGATGAGGAGCTATCTTCTTTAGAGAGAAATTTCCTTTTGGATCCTTTATTTTTGCCTTGCTTGTTGAATTTCTTAAAGCATTTCTTTCCTTCTGAGTTGCCATCACTTTTTTTCGGACATTTTGCTACAAAATGCCCAACCTCACCACAACCGAAGCATATCAATGGAAGTTTACCTTTGAATTTTCCCTTACCAGGTTTTAGTTTTCTCATAAAGTAAGCATATTCTTCATTTGAAAGACCTTCTCCATCATCTCCCTTTTCTTCACACTTGCAGGTGCATGTCATTTCAATTGAAGGTTGTTTGTCCTTATTGGTTTGTTTAGATGCAATGAACGCAGTTTCTAGATTTGAAGTACCCTTTTCTTCATCAAGTCTCATTTCATATGCTATGAGAACTCCATGTAATTCTTCCTTGTTGAGTTTGTCCAGATTTGCACTGTATTCTAAGACCGATACCTTTCGGTTGAATCTCCCTGGTAACATTCTAAGAATCTTCCGTATAATAGTCTTCTCGTCAACTGGCTCTCCCAATCCTTCCAGAGTATTGGTTATTTCATTAACGTATTGGAAGTATGCAGCAATGTTGCAATCTTCTTTCATTCTGAGTTGCTCAAATTTTTCTTTATAGATTTGAAGCTTTGCTTCTTTGACATTTGATTCACCTGCATATATATTCTCAAGCTTGTCCCATACATTTTTGGCGGTTTTACAACCCAAAACCTTATGATAAGCAGATTCAATAAGTCCACTGATAATAATATTCTTTGCTTTTGCATCATTTACCAAATTCTTCTTACCTTGTTCATCAGCGGTTGATGTAAATCCATTTTGAACAGTGTCCCATACTTCGTAACCTTGCACCAAGATATAGACCTCCATTATTCCTTTCCAAAGTTCATAATTATTTTCATTGAATAGAGGTACACCATTCTTGGTATGCTCCATGACCTCCTTCCAGCTTTTAAACTGCTATTGAAGGAACCAAGCTCTGATACCAATTGTTGGAAATACTGAGGGGGGGGTGAATCAGTATTCCTTTCAATTAGAGCATTATTTAATCTTCAATTATTATCAGTGTTTGTACAATGATAGCAGTAAACAAGAGGAACAAAAATGCACACAATTTTTAAGGTGGAAACCCACTCCGGGACAAAAACCACCTAATGCTTTTCTAATAATTATTTAATATTCAATTCCAATTGAAAATAAAGCTCCAACTTCCTAGAATCTAGAAAAGCATTCTTCTCCAGCTCCCACTGGATGGATGCTCCAACGCCCAAGATTCTTTAGTAGTCAATTGAATGGATGCCCCAACACCCAATGAGCTACAACTCACCCTAGCACCACCCTAGCACCCTATAGAAGAATAAAAGAAGAATGGACTCTCGTACCAGGGAAAATGGTCCACTTTACAATGATATAGAATGATGTAGAAGAATAATATATACTAGACCATAACCCCAACTTTGATACAACCACCTAATGATGATCCTAGACCTCCCAACACTGCCTCTTCAACCCTTGGCAGATAGACACTAGAACAATTTGTACAATAATGTATTTACAATGACTAAGTACAATGATACCTTTACAATGATTGTATGCAGTGCTGCCCACTTGAAGACTTCATATGATGAACTTCTTGCTATTGTTATGCACCTTGGTTGCTGCTCTTGTCATGCTACCATTTTCTGCACCTTGCTTTGTTTTTCTGCCATAGAAATTCTGGTCCTTTGCAACCCTTGACAACACATGATCTAGCTTTTTCTTGCCTTCTAGGAGCTCGATATTGAATTTGGTGTATCTCTGTCACTTCAGATCCTCAATATCTAATTTTCGGTCCTGTAGTATTCCTCTGAGTCATATTTCCAATGCCATAGGTCTGACCCAATTTGGATTCTTGAAGAGAGAGTTATACCCAATCTCTCACAATGCCCTAATTATGGATTGTTTCAGTAGATCACACTTGTACGGCGTGCCACGTGTCACTGTTTCTTAATTTGTTTCTGAAATTGATAGAGAGAAAAGTATAGACTGTTCACTATCTATAAATTTTTATGGAATTCCAATTCAATACTCAGAGAGAGATTTATGAAGAATTTACCAAGGTCACTTCTTTGAGATGAATTTCAGGAGCCTGCAAAAACCCTGACTTACAGAGATCATATCTCCAAAACTGTTGTGCACCTTGATCTGAAATTTTTACTGGAGCTTCCTCAAGATTTTTTCTTTGCCTCATAAAAATTTCAACTTCCGAACCTTCGTAGAAAAAAATTTAGAGCGAAAATTCCAAGATGACCTGTTTCAGATGGTCGAATCCCTTGCATAAGGAGGAAATGAAGATCACAATTTATATGAATGCTTAATTTGAGAGGGGCTTCAACAAGTGAACGTGGGAGGGATTTCAGGAGCATAAAAAATATTAATTATGAATTTTCAATGACCCATGCCCCAACCCCATGGGGTTTTAGCCCACTAACTGGGGGTACAAACTTCAAACATGAATATCTCTCAAACCATGAAGAATTACATGGCATGCCATATATCAATGGAAACATCTCGACCAGTAGAAACCATCAAAATAATTATTGACCAAGAATATATTAATTTGGTAAGTCAAAATTCCCATGCAATATTGGGTTATCCCCTAGGCTGCTTGGGTTGACATCAATGACAACCGCTGATCAACAGTTGTAACAAGCCTCATGATACTGGAAGATGATGTTTCTAAGTAAACTTCCTGGATGATGATTTGATGTCGACGGGAAGTCACTTTATTGCGAAACGGGAGTTACTAATTTCAGAGACAAAGTATGACTTGATATAGCAATGTTCAGGGATGACTGTCATGAGAATGAAGTTTTATGAGTATTGCAGAAGGATGAGTATTCACTGGATGACTTCTCTTGAATATATCGGCGACACTGAGATGATTTGGCAGCATTGACCCAAAACCGAAGTGAAGGCATGATGATCCAGATTTATGCAGGAACGTGACAGAATAAACATATAACCATGAATACAGAGATACAGTGGAAATAACACTTCATTTCATTAATATCAAAGAACTGAAATTTGCTTACAAACATAATGGAAATAAAACTAGCTAGGGCGCTGGTAGCTATCTCTGAGAAGAGATGTGGCGGCTACAGGCCTATGAACTGAGTTACAATGAGGCTTGAGGGCCTATTTATTATTTAGAAACAATGGGAAATCCTAAACAGCCAAAACCCTAACCCTAGGAAATGAAGCGCCAAAACTATGGGCCCCGTTTGGGTAAATTGGTGTTTCAACTTCCCAGGGGCGTAACTTTGGCATACGATCTCCGTTTGACGCGTACCATACCTCGTTAGAAAGATCTATCCGAGGACTACAAATTTGGAACGAGCAACATCGGTCCATGGACCCATGTTGCTCTCCTTTTTCCCAAAAAACGTCGTTTAGGGCCTCAAAACGGCTCCAGAAGTTTAGGACCCGAAAAACTGCTAAAAATAGTAAACTGTGCCGAAACTGAAAAACTGAAATAGACAATGGTGGAGCCCCAAGTGGAATAGGCGGGTGACCACCAATATCCACCTGGATCATTCCTTCCCCCTTAGGAAGCAATGGTCGCCATTGCGTTAAGTTCCTCCATGAGATGAGGAAATTTCTGCTGAACTTGGTCCCTGGTGAACCACTTTCCTTGGTGCAGGAGTTGGCCAGCTTTGACAACCCGATACAGTTGGATCTGTTGTTGACGAGTGTTCTTGATTTACATGTCCATGATACAATCTGTGGTGGCCTGTTCCATGCAGTCTGGGTTTAACTCTGTTGGTGTGAGTTGTTCTGCAATGTCAGAGGTGTCCAGTAGAGGTGGGAAGTAAGGACGAAGGCGGTCCACATTGAATACTGGGTGCAGACCAAGGAATGGTGGAATACTGAGCTCGAATGCATTGTTCCCTACAGCCTTGGTGATGGTGTACGGCCCGTATCGGAGCGGGCGAAGCTTGCGGTGGGGTCCAGTGAGGCGCTCCTTCTGCAAATGTATCCATACTTTGTCACCCACCTGGAAGTTGTGTGGCACCCGGTGTTGATCATGGCGTTGCTTGTACTTGGCATTGGCTCTGTCCAATATATCATGAACCTGTTGGTGGATGTGTTGAATGTGCTCGATGAAGCTACTTGCTTTGTCAACTTCAGACTGGACATGAGCTGAATTGGCCTGAGCAGCTGCAAATGGCATGGCTACGTTAATGGGACATAGTGGCTGGAATCCCAAGCCCACCTGAAAGGGGCTATGGCCGATTGAACTGTGGAGAGCCCGATTATAAATATGTTGTACATAGGGGAGGCTCTCGTCCCATGTGCGTGGATGCTTTTAATTGTACATGTGCAGAATGTGTACAATCATTCTGTTGACGACCTCTGTCTGGCCATCTGTTTGGGGATGGAAAGCTGTGGACTTGGTGAGCTTGGTATCCAACATCGACCAGAGGCTGGACCAAAATGTGCTGAGGAACCTGCTATCTCGATCTGATATGATAGACTGTGGGATCCCAAAGTGCACCCACACTCGTTCAAAGAAGAGTTTAGTAGTGGCTTCTGTTGTGATATTCTTCTTGCAGGCTGCCATAATGGCCATCTTCGAGAATCTCTCGACGACCACAAAAACACAGACATTTCCATGCTTAGTAGAAGGCAGGCCTGACATATAATCCATGGAGATCGATTCCCAAGGGCGACTAGGGGTAGGTAGCAGAGTATATAGGCCTTGCTTCTTGATGGTCGGTTTGGAAATGGCACAGGCAGTGCAGGATCTGATGTGCTTCTCGACATCCTTGTGAAGGTTCGACCAATAGAAATACTTCTGCAGCATAGCTACTATTTTCTCGACCCTGAAATGCCCAACGACTCGACTGTAGTGTGCTTCCCATATCATCTTGGCATGCTCGCTTGAAGGAACACAAAGGTATCCCAGGTTACATAAAAGTGCATCTTTCAGGTGAAAATTTGGAACTTGCGTACCCGCCAAGAGTGCCTTGTAAGTGTGGCCGAATTCTGGGTCACTCTTGTAGAGAAGTGGCCAATCAGAATTCTCGTGTGCACAAGAGTTGAGAATGGTGGTGAGGGCCATGATCAGTGGTTGGCTGAGGCAGTCTGCAAAATTATTGGTGCTACCCTTCTTGTACTTGATGTTCAAATTAAACTGTTGCAAATATGTGGACCACTTCTAATGGCGATCATTCTGCAACTTCCCTTGTGTCTGTATGAACTGCAAGGGCCGGTGGTCTATGTGGATGATTGTTTCCTTCCCCAAAATATAATGCTTCCATTGTCGACAAGCTTGCACAATGGAATACATTTCTTTGTCATAAATGGGATACTTGCAAACTGTGTCAGACAATGTCTCACTGTGATATGCCACTGGATGTCCCTGTTGAGTAAGAACTGCCCCAATAGCATAGTCAGAGGCATCTATCTTGATCTCAAATGGCTGTTGCAAGTCTGGTAATGTGAGCACTAGGGCAGAACAGAGGCAATTTTTCAATTCTGTGAGTGCCTTCTGTTGAGGTTCCGACCAAAATAATTTTTCTCTCGCTCCTCCCTTGGTGACTTGACTCAAGGGCCAAGTGATGTGAGAGAATCCCAACACGAACCTATGGTAGAAATTAGCAATACCCAGAAAGCTGCAAAGATCTATTATAGTGGTTGGGGCTGGCCAATCCCGAATGACTTGGATCTTGGTTGGATCCACATGCACCCCCCTTTCATCAATAATGTATCCTAGATATTGAACCTGGGTCATGCCAAAAGTGCACTTCTCCAAATTGGCACACAATTTGTGTTGCCGCAGTGTTTGGAGGACTTGTCAGATGTGGTGAAGGTGCTCTTCCCAAGTCTTGTTGAAGATCAGAATGTCATCCAAGTACACCACTACAAATAAGTTGGTGAATGGCCGCAAGATGTCGTCCATCATCCTCATGAAGGTTGTGGGAGCATTCGTCAACCCGAAAGGCATGACTAGCCATTCGAAAAGGCCTTCCTTGGCTTTGAAGGCAGTTTCCACACATTGTAGGGTTCAATTGGTACCTCGTGATACCCAGACTTCAAGTCGATCTTGCTGAAATATTTTGCACCTTTGAGTTGGTCCAGAACATCATCAATCTGTGGGATTGGGTACCTATTTCGGACAGTGATCTTGTTCAGCGCCCAATAGTCAATACAGAGTCTCCACGTCCCATCCTTCTTCTGTACCAACATGATCGGGCTCCCACAGGGTGATGAACTTGGTCAGATGTGACCTTTCTGCAGCAACTCCTAAATCTGCCTCTTGATTTCATCGTTCTCCAGAACAGAGCACCAATAGATCGGTCCATTGGGTAGCAGCGCACCTGGGGTCAGATCAATTAGGTGCTTGACCTAACAATGTAGAGGAACCCCTGTGGGTGAGGTGAAGATGTCCCCGTACTCCTCCACAACCTTATCCATTTGTTGTTGTCATGCAGAGGAGCCCTGTCTGGAGGTCGTGGCCATAGTCTTCTTCTTTCCCTGGGGGCGGATCATCAGGAAAACAAATTTCCTGGTTTTGGAAATGAGCTTACTGCATTGTTTTGTAGTAACCAAAGAGACAGCGGCAAGAGGTGGTACCTCTGGTATCCTGTACAACTTATTTCCCAAAGTAACAATAACAGCGCGAGGCCGAGACTCATACACAGCATGACGCTTCCACAAGTATGGTTGTCCTAATAATACATTAGAAACATCAATAGGAGAAACATCGCATAATACCTCATACGTGAAGGGCTTGATGCTATAGGGAAGGCGACACTGCTGGCTGACGTGGAGATATCGTACTTGGTGAAGCCACCCGATGGTGTATGGATGTGGGTGAGTTGTGGTCGACAAGCCCAACCGCTTCACTACCGTTTTGGAGAGAGGTTCTTTTTTAGCTCATATTGGTCAAACAATGAACTATACCGAGAGCCCTTTACCCACATCCGGGAGTGGAAGAGACGGCTCCCTCTCCTCTCGGGATCTTCTCTCCGGTTCCTCCTTCGGATCATAGCGGGCAACAAAGTGGGTATTGCCTTTGTACTAATAATCTATTTCCCTTTGTCATTCCCCTTGTCAGGTTCTGATTCAGAGTCAGAGCATGCATCTGACTCAGAAGCCCTCATCTCGGCCACCAGCGACTGCTTGGCCCGACACTCACTTGTGTTGTGAGTGGAGCTCTTATGGAACTCAAACCACTTTCCCGTGTCCTTCTTTGGCTTTGCGATGTTGTTATTTGCTTGTGGCTTCGACAGGTTGTCCTGAGCCGCCATGCCTTGGCTTTGTCCTTTATTCTGCATTTTTGGAGCACCTTTCCCTTGCTTTTGATTCCCAGTTCCAAAGTATCGCTTCTTCTGTTTGAATTTCTGCTCAATCTTAGCAGCATACCGGTATGCCGTACCAAGCAAGGAGATGTCGAGGAACTCCATTTCCTCCTGAATGTATCTGTGCAGACAACTGCAATACCTTAGCACCAGATGTTTCTCTGAATCTTTGATACCCAACTTGGTGTGCAGGGTATGGAACAGATTTGTCAGCTCATGCACATCTTGATCCCTTTGTTGTCGCAGCGTGGTCCATTGTATGTACTTGTCCTCATAGCTCCCCACGAGATAGTATTGTTCCTTGATGGAATCTCGGAAAGAATTCCAAGTGGGTACGGCTAAGAACAGAGAGGGTTCTGTCTCGTCCTTTTTCTCACAGTGGATTTCCCACCAGTCCTTGACATGGGGGGCAGCTTTGAGGAGTGCAAAAATAATCTTCTCCCTGTCGGAAAAGTAATGAATCGAGAAATATCCTTCTAATAGATTCAACCATCTATCTATGGCATCTGCATCTATTTAACCCTCAAATATGGGAATGTCAAAATTTACTTGTACCTTAAAAGGAGTCGCACATCCAGAGTGGTTGCTGGATGCAGATGCGCCGCCGGTGGGCAGCCATTGAAGGATCTGGGCAAATTTATCCATCATCGCATTCCTTTGTTTTTTGAGGGCCTCCTCAATCAATATTTTGATAGGATCTCCTGCTCCCTCATCTTTCTTTTTGTCTCCCATGGGTGTCCGTCAAGGTTTTCGAGGCTGATCTTGCAAAGGTTCCACCAGATCGAGCCCTAACTCCTTATACCCCGACCTTGTTGGGGACATGCAAAGAAGGATCGAGAAAAAGAAGACCGCTCTGATACCACTGATCCAGATTTATGCAGGAGCGCGACAGAATAAACATATAACCATGAATACAGAGATGCAGTGGAAATAACACTTCACTTCATTAATATCAAAGAACTGAAATTTGCTTACAGACATAATGGAAATAAAACTAGCTAGGGCGATGGTAGCTATCTCTGAGAAGAGATGTGGTGACTACAGGCCTCTGAACTGAGTTACAATGAGGCTCGAGGGCCTATTTATTATTTAGAAATAATGGGAAATCCTAAACAGCCAAAACCCTAACCCTAGGAGATGAAGCGCTAAAACTATGGGCCCCGTTTGGGTAAATTGGTGTTTCAACTTCCCAGGGGCGTAACTTTGGCATACGATCTCTGTTTGATGGGTACCATACCTCGTTAGAAAGATTTATCTGAGGACTAAAAATTTTGAACGAGCAACATCAATCCATGGATGCATGTTACTCTCCGTTTTCCCAAAAAATGTCGTTTAGGGCCTCAAAACAGCTCCGAAAGTTCAAGACCCGAAAAACTGCTAAAAATAGCAAGTTGTGCCGAAACTGAAAAACTGAAAGATACAATGGTGGGGCCCCAAGTGGAATAGGCGGGTGACCACCAATATCCACCTGAATCACATGATGAACCATAGGTATGAATGGACCATCAATAATATTACCCAACCCAAACAGTCACAACGATGGAGTGAAGTGTCTTGTTCAAGAGCGACCTGCTACCGTAAAAAGTTCTGTTCACTTTCCCAAATTTTCCCCTGTCATTTTTCAACCAGTACCTCTTTATTTTTTAACAAGCTTGAGGAGGATAACATATGCTTGATCTATAATTCAACCCTTCGGGCGAATAATGTATCGCTATTTAATAATTTAACAAGTCTAGTGATGAATGAAACTTGATTCTTGCCATGATCGACAAGCTCGTCACTATTTTATGTTTTAACAAGCCTAACGACAATGACAGCCTAGTCCTTTTTCATATTTAGAGAGTTTGAAAAGAGGATGAAAGAAAACTCCACATGTACTTTTTCATAAAGTTGTCACTCAGATCCAAAAAAGTGTAAAATAATATCTGAGAGAACCTCCTATTCATGTTCGACTAAGGCATTCCTTTTTCGTAAATAATATATCTCAGTCCAAAAAAGGGTTAATCTTATACTGAGTATATATCAATTCATTTTCTTTTATGAGCTCGAAAAGACAAGTGCTCGGCAATATTTTCACATTATCGGAGTCTGAAAAGAGATAAAAGAAGACTCCAAGGGATCCTTTTTCCCTGTTATCAAAGCTCAAAAAAGAGATAAAAGTGCGCTTCAAGTCCTTTTTCATTTTTAACAAATCTCTAAAAATAAGGATAAAGGTATGATTTATGGTCAAATCATTCTTGAAATAAATATGCAAGACTAATATGTTCATCAGTTGTAAAACTTGTTCAGAACAACATCAAATGGATTAAAAATACTTGTTTCATGATAAAAATAAAATAAAACCATAGTAACATCAATAAATATGATTTGAAAATAATCAAATGACTAATAAAAAGAGTTTTACTATTCATTTTTACCATTTGAAAGTGGCCATTTTCATTTTGGACCTCTGGACCTGTTTTTGCCCTCGAACCTCATCCGTTGATTGCGATCGCTTCTGTGGATGGTTTTCATCGTCGTTTGATCCAGGTTGGTGCCATTAAACCTCTCTTTCTTTCAGTAGTCAATTCATTTCCTTTCATTGTAATTTTTTATGGATTTTGGCCCCTTAGGGTAAATTATTTTTCTAATGAGGGCAATGCACCCTTGAGCATCAAAAACTACATTTTGGAGCACCTAAATTGAAGCCTAGGTGCATATGCAATGCACTATCCCTTGTTCAAGATTGCGTTGGGCGCAATTCAAATTTTTTATTCTTGCAATGTACCCAAAATTTGCCTAATATTGTGCATGAAAAGGAGTCTAATGGGTCTTATGGTTATGTTTCAGGATTCCATTGGACTAAAATGACAATTACTTGGAGAGAAAGAGAGCATGAAGAGCAAAATATGGTTGCCCTAAATGATCCAAGTACGGTAAGAGCCCTAAAAGATTGTGGGTTGTTAAATTACTTCCGCTTGTCAGGGATGAGGCAATAAATAGAACTCTTGGAGTTCCTAGTTCAAGCATGGGATCTATCTATTGAGGAATTTCACATTAGGAAAAAAGTGGTTCCTATTATAGTGGAGGATGTATACGTTCTTCCAAGTTTGTCAAGGAGAGGCTTGCCTATTTCCCTCTCAGGGTCTGCTCTCAGAGGAGAGACTGTGAGAGATTATGTTTTGCAATATTTCTATCCAAGGGCAGAGCCAAGCAAGGATGGGAAAATAAACATCTGTGATATTCGATATTTTCCTTTGAGAACCATTTTATTCACGATCGCAAAACAGGTCAGCGTCGTTACACTACATGTAGCGAATAGATCATATATGCAGTATGCGCTAGAGTGCATGGAGCTAACAATATTCAACTGGTCTGAAGTTGTACTTTCTCAGATAAAAGAACAACTGAACAAGGCAAAGGGAGGAAGGAAGAAAAACTCCAGTTATGGTTTGATCCTCATTTCATTTTCCTTAGAGTGGATTCCACTGATGCAGCCTCAGCATGTGACACTGGGTGTGTCTAACCCTATAGATCCAAGGATGCATAGATGGATAGAACTAATGGCTAGGCATGCAGTCCAATCGTCCATTGTGTTCTCGACTACATTCTTCACCTAGTTCAGGCGACAGGTTGTTTTCATACGCAAGTGTCAATTTCCGAGGAGATCTAGACTTAGCTTTACCAGAAGGCGCTCAGTGGGGTGCAATAGGTAAGAATGTTTTGACCATATTTTTTTTATTTTTCTAAGGATTATACAATGTTTTTGTATTTTGATGTTTTCCCAAGACTAAACTAAAGTTTTAATGTAATGCAGATGTTAGTTAAGTTCAACAGGTGGAGGAACCAGAGCATGAAGCATATGAGCCAGTAGAGAGGCATGTCGAGAGAGTAATCCTTTAGGATTTAGACATGGCTGAGACTCTGTCTGAGCTTCGGCAGCACATAGAGGGTTTGACCTTTGGGATTCCATATTTCCAATCGAAGAGTTACCCGTGCAACTACAGCGCCACAATATAGGTGTTCCTAACCGCTGGATGCAGTTACTGCGTAGGATATCCAGATCTATAGCATGTTACCATGAGCATCACTAGTTTACTTTTGACATGTTGCACACATTTTGAGGTCAGATGACCAATGTGTCTTAAGCACAAATTTTTGTAAAAACCTATAACTATCTATCTATTTTATTTCAGTGTTTTCCTATGTTTATTATGTAATCCTATTCAATTATGTGAATGTATCTTTACATGTGTTGCAAATGTCTGTCTAAAACATGATTAGCTAAAGAACCAGTCAATATATTCAAGTTTCTGGAAATGTGTTGATATTGAATAAAATCAAAGTGTCTTTCCAAAAGTCAAACTCTTAGGAACAAACAATGCAGTGTTTTATTTCTAATAGTATAAACACTAGTAAGTTGTAATACCACAATTTGTGAGTCTAACCCTATAATGATTTTGTTAAAACCAAATGAAATTTCATCAAAGAGAAGTTTGATCAACGTGTTATACTCAGCGATATTGTTTGTCAATCTACCGATACAAATCCCTTGAAAACTCACTAACTCACCATTCGGAGCGAAAATGGCCCATGCTACAAAGGATAGATTCTACGTACTACGACTAGCACCATAAACATATCCAATAAATGGTTCCAAAGATTCAGAAATCTGCGATGAAATGTAAAGTGGATTACTAACATCAAGAAAACTCTAAAAAAACAAACTAAGACAGTGAATGCAAATCAACAACATATATATACAATATAATAATAAAAATTACTATGCTCATGATTAAGCATAGTAACATTTCAGATACAACCCATTTCGAGGCTGCGCCAACGGAATTCCATCGTAATCAACCAACTCGTAGGCACCCTTAGCAAGAACTCTTTTGAAAATATAGGGGCCATACCATAATGGCTCAAATTTCCCTATACCTATTACATCAGCTTCTTGATCATAAAGAACGACCAAGTCTCCCTCTAATAAAATGCGAGACTGGACATTTTTATCGTATTGCGCCTTTATATGTCTCTTATGCGCTTCGTTGGCCAATTGGGCTTCACGACGCATTTCATCAAGATGGATGAGGTTAAAAATATTCGCTTCTTCTTCTTAGGTGTCAGGTAACAAGTCGATTGCAAGTTTTAATGACATTATTTCACATTGGATTGGCAAGATAGCTTCCATACCATACACCAATTGAAAGGGAGTAAATCTGGTTGCATTTCTCACCAAAGTTCAGTATGCCCACAAGGCTGAGTACAGGATCAAATGCCAGTTTCTTTTACCAACTCCTATCATTCGTTGAAGCATACGTTTAAGAATCTTTTTGATAGCCTCAACTTGTCCATTTGATTGTGGATAATAAGGAGTAGAATTATCATGTGACAATCCTAACTTGGCAGTTAATTCAGTCATGATGTGGTTGCAAAAATGCTTCCCATGATCTGTAACTATAGCCTGTGGGACCCAAACCATACAATAACATGATTAAAGAAAAACAATGCAGTTGTTTGTCTTGTGTTGTTGAATGTAGGCATTGCTTTGGCCCACTTGCTAAAGTAGTCTATTGCGACAATAATATAACCATGCCCCCCAGATGAACGAGGGTTACAGGTCATGAAGTCAATACCCCATTTCAAAAATGGTCCCACAGAGACAACAGGATGAATTGGCGCTGGCGGTTTGCATATTTTACGATCAAATATTTGACACGCATGACAAATTCTAACCGCGAGGATGCAGTCGTGAAATAGGGTAGGCCAAAAGTAACCGGTGCGGAATATCTTCTGCGTGGTAGCATATCCAGACAAGTGTCCACCACAAGACCCAGCATGACAATCATTTAAAACATTTTAGGCATCCTCATGAGTGAGGCACCTTCTTAAAATTGTATCGACACCATGACGATAAATTGTATCGCTGACGATCAAATAATCTTTGGCTTGGTATCGAATACATCACTGGTCAGAGCGAGAGATATCCGGCCAAAAATTCTAGGTCTGGAGATAAATGATAAAATCCCCATACCAAGGATCAGATGACTCAATCATAAACAAAGACACGTTAGGAATATATGGTTCTGACGTAGTAGCAGTACTATTAGAGAGAAGGTCAAAGAGAAGCTAAACCAAAACTAAAGACTTATTTGACTTGGATTTGATGAATTCCAAATCAAATTCCTACAAAATGACAATCCCTTTTGAATACTTACCCCCCAGCAATTTACGTGATAAAATGTAAGTCATGGGGTTGCAATCCGAAATAATAATGGTCTTCTGAAACATGATATAGTGGCGAAAACTTTAGACAGTTTGAACTGTTGGAAACACTAAGAGGGGGGTGAATCAATATTTCTTTTCAATTGTTAATTTTACCAGTTAGATCACTTATATTTAGAACACAAAATGTTAGGTCCCTATATTACTAGTATAGTCCCTTATTGTTGTTATTGTAACCCCCTCATTGTTATTATTGTACCCCTGTAACCCCCATATTGTTATTATTGTTCCCTTAAATTATTATTGTTAGGTCGGCTACGATTACATTGTGGCCCCATCGTCTCCTATATATAGAAAGGAGGTTTTGTAATTTGTATCATCCAGGAATTGTTCATTCATGTAATGTATTGGAGGTTGCCCACTCTAAGTGGTTTATTTCTAATGCGTTGATATCTCTTTTCTTCTATTTTTGGAGCTGGTTTCACAGCATTTGGTATCAGAGCTTTGGATTCTAGGGTTTCTCCACTCCGAACAGGTCATTGTGGCATTTTTTCTATACCTTTTTTTCTACGAAGATTCAGAAGCTGAAATTTTTAGAGTGAAAAGAAAAAATCCTAAGGAACATTGTCGCAAAATATCAAAGCTTGGTTCACAATATTTTCCGAGATATGATCTGTGGAAGTTAGGTCTTTTTGTAGGCTCCTGAATTTCACTTAAAAAGGTCATCGCAGTATTTTCGCTATAAAAAATTTTCTAGGAAGGTTCAGAAGCTGAAATTTTTAGAGTGCAAGGCTGAAATCCTGAGAAACACTTTCGCAAAGATTCAAAGCTTGGTTCGCAATATTTTTAGATATATGATTTGTGGAAGTTAGATGTTTTTTCAGGCTCTCGAATTTCATCTCAAAGAGGTGATTGTGAGAAAAGCTTCATAACTCTCTCTCGGAGCATTGGATTGGAATTCTGTAAAACGTGACTAGAAGTACATGGACTGTAGTTTCCTGTTTATAAATTTCAGAGCCAAAGGAGCAAACAGTGACATGTGGCAAGTCATACAAGTTCTCTCTACTGAACTAGTCCATAATTAGGTCATTGTGGGAGATTGGACATAACTTTTCCTTGAAGAATCCAAATCAAGTCAGACTTGTGGCATTTTAAAGAAGCTTCAGAGATCTACTACAGGGCTGAATTTCAGATATGGAAGATTTTCAACTACAGAGATAATTCAATTTCAATATCGAGCTCCTAAAAGCTAGTAAAAGGTGTGTATTTTTTTTCCGAATTGCATAAGTCTTGTTTGAAGAATCAAGTTGAATTGATTCCAAGGGAATATTGTAGAATAGATATCAGTATTAGATTCTAAAATGGCCCCTAAAAATAATTCAACTCCCATTAATCCTTTAGAAGGCTCTACTGTGGCTCATGAAGACGAATAATGGCAACATGACATATCAAAATTACAAGAGCAATTGCAACAAATTTCGCTCTCGCAAAGAGCAACAAAAAATGACATGGAAGTTTTGAAGAAAGGCGTGGAAACTAAGATGGATGGTTTAAATAACGGAGCGGAGTCTAAGATGGATGGTTTGAAGAAGGGCATGGAAGCTGGCATGGAATCTAATATGGATGACATGGAAGCTAAGATGGAAAACATGAAGAATGATCTAAAAGCAGACATGGCAGGTTTGACAAAGTTGATACAAGAAATGTTTCCTAATGGCCAAATGATAGTAGAGGAAACTCATGATGATAACAAAATAAATGTTAATCGTGATTTCATAAACTCTAATGTTGGATGGAAGAACCACCATATTCCAAAGATGGATATGAGGAAGTTTGATGGCAAGGATCCCGTAACATGGATACTACCAATGGAGCAATATTTGATCTCAATAATGTGAAAAACACACAAAAGGTATGCATTGCAACTTTACATTTAGAACAAAATAAATTTGTATGATATCGATGGCTTTGCTCCCGTAAAAAAAATGATCACTTGGTCAATTTTTACGGAGGAATGATAGCACATTATGAGGATACAAAGAGCAACACTTTCTTTAGCCAATTGATAAATCTAAAAAAAAAGTGTTCAGTGGGGGAGCATGTTGAGGACTTTCAAAAATTGAATATAATGATAACTAATATTCCAGAGGAACAAAAGATTGATCTCTTCATAGGTAATTTAAAGGATAACATCCAACATGAATTTTGCATTTTGGAACCTGATTCATAGGAGAAGGCATTCGGGTTGGCAAGAAAAATTGAATGTAAAATTATGGCGACAAGGAATCCTACCACTCACTTCTATAAATATGGAAGTGTTGCTACTCCTAAATTTCCACAACCTACAAGGTTGACACCACAACAATTGGAAGAAAAAAGAGTAAAAGGGCTTTGATGCAAGAAGATAGCAAATACACTAAAAGGTCATAAGTGTGCCGAGAAGAAATTATTTTACATAGATTGTGAAGAGGAAGAAGAAAAAAAATGAACGAGAAGAGAATATACATCAAGGTTCAACCCTTAGAAAAGGAAGAATGTGAGTTTGGCCATATCCTGTATTGCATTGGCAGGAATTACCACTTCTCAAACTCTCAAGATAGAAGGATATATCAAGGAGAAAAAGGTAATAGTTTTGATTGATTCGGGTAGTACCCATAATTTTATTCATTGGAAGGTGGCCAAGGAATTGAATTGTTTCCTATACCCAGCATTCTGTTGGCAAACCAATGGTTGAAAATGGAGGAACTATAAATTGTCGAGAAATGCCATCTCTAATATTAAGCTAACCATGGGGGAATATGTATTGAATAGTCCAATGCTTTCCATTCCTGTGGGAGGTGCTGATGTTGTACTAGGAGTATGATGGTTACAATCTTTGGGGACGGTAGCTTTTAATTTTCAAGAAGTTTTCTTGAAATTTTTTTCAGAAGGAAAGGAATTCAAATTACGAGGTATTGTAGGGAATCCAGGAAAGATAATAATATCTAATGTCATGACAAATCTTCTAAAGAAAGAACAACGAGGCGTATTTGCACAATTATGCTCACTAGAAGTTCCAACATCAAAATCATCTATTTTTGCAGATCTCCAAAAAGTCTTGGAAAATCATTCCAAGGTGTTTGAAACTCCCAAAGGACTCCACCTATTCATGATCATGATCATGCTATTCATTTGATTCCAGGAATTTTTCCTCCAAACATCGGGCCTTATAGATATCCTTATGTCCAAAAGAGAAAAATTGAACGTATGATTGCAAAAATGTTAAAGGCGGGTATAATTCAACCTAGTCAAATTTCTTTCTTTGCTCCTGTAGTATTGGTACACAAGAAGGATGGATCATGGCACATGTGTACGGATTATAGGGAGCTCAATAAGCTCACCATTAAAGATAAATTTCCCATTCCTGTGATTGATGAATTATTGGATGAATTACAAGGAGAAATTTATTTTACAAAGTTGGATCTTCGTTCAGGATATCATCAAATTATAATGAAGAGTGAATATATTCCGAAAACATCATTTTGAACTCATGAGGATCATTATGAATTTTTGGTCATGCCTTTTGGCCTTATGAATGCACCTTCTACATTTCAAGGGTTGATGAATTCCATTTTTAAACCCTTCCTTAGAAATTTTGTGTGAGTATTTTTGATGATATACTAATCTACAACAGGTCTTGGAAGGATCATGCTCAACATGTTGACAGGGTGCTCAAAATATTGCAAGAGAAACTACTATATGAAAAAACCTCCATATGTTTCTTTGGAGTATAAGAGGTGGAATATCTAGGTCATATTGTATCTCAGGAGGGTGTTAAGGTAGACCATAACAAATTTAAATCCATTAAGGAATGGAAAGTCCCCACAACCGTAAATAAGTTGTGAGGATTTCTCGAGTTAATAGGCTATTATTGCAATTTTTTTAAGAATTATGGGAGAATATTAGCACCTCTAATAAAATTATTGAAGAAAATATGCATTTTTCATGGCCTCCTAAAGCAACTAAGGCCTTTGAACATCTTAAAGGGGCAATGTGCCTAGCACCAGTCTTAGCTATGCCTCACTTCACAAAAACCTTTATTATGGAATTTGATGCCTCAGGAAATGGAATTGGTGCTATTTTAATGCAAGAACAAAGACCCATTGCTTTTGAAATTCATCTAATCAAAGGAAAGTATTTACGTAAACCTATTTATGAGAAGGAAAATGTTAGCAATATCGCATGCACTAAAAGAATGGCGAACTTACCTAATGGGAAGACACTTCAAGGTAAACTAATCATGATAGTCTTAAACACTTTTTGGAACAAAGACTATCTTTAGAAGAGCAAGAAAATGGGTCACAAAGATGTTGGGTTATGACTTTGAAATAATCTAAAAAAAGGGAAGCTAAATGTTGTTGCAGATGCACTCTCAAGAAAGAATGAAGAGGCGGAAGCATTTCTTTGTGCCATATCTATTATCCAACCAGATTGGATAACCAAAGCAAGGGATGAATGGAAGAAGGACGAAGAAGTGTGGACACTCATTCAAAATTTGCAGTGAGATCCTAGTACATCTAATACATTTAGTTGGAAAAATGATTCCTTATGGTACAAAGATCACTTATATCTTTGTAAGAATTCCCAACTAAAACAAAAGATTCTTTTGGAATTGCACACTTCTCATTTAGGAGGACACTTAGGATTTTTAAAAACTTACCACAGGGTGAAGAAAGAATTTTTTGGGATGGCCTTAAATCTGATATTCAAAAGTTTGTGGCGGAATGTTTGGTTTTTCCAGCGAATAAAGTTGAGACAATTAAGACCAGTTCACAAACTTTATCCATTCCAAGTCAACGTTGGGAGGAGATTTCATTGGATTTTATCACAAGTTTACCTAAGTCCGAAGGAAAGAGTGTCATCATGGTGGTAGTTGATAGAATTACCAAGTATGCACACTTTTGTGCATTATCTTATCCATTTAAAGCAAGTACAGTTGCTACTACATTTTTGGACACAATTCAAAAGCTACATGGGAACCCAAGGGTTATTGTGAGCGACAAAGATCCCATTTTTACTGGAAATTTTTTGACGGAGTTATTTTCTTGTTTAGGTACTTAATTAGCTCATAGCTCATCTTATCATCCTCAATCCGATGGTCAAACTGAGATATTAAATAAATATTTTGAAGGATATCTTTGTTGTTTTTTATTTGATAAAAAAACACAATGGGTCAAGTGGTTACCTCTCGCTGAATGGTGGTATAAAACTTCCTTCCATACTGCAGCAAAAATGACCCCATTTATGGCACTTTATGGATTTCATCCACCATCCATCACATCATCTTTAAGAGAAAATTCGAAGGTTCAAGCAGTGGAAGATCACATCGAGCATCAATAAGAAGTTCTCCAACTCTTTAAGGACAACCTGAATTTGGCACAAAATTGAATGAAACAACAGGCAGATCAACATTGGAGTGGGAGAAGTTTTGATGTAGGAGACTGGGTATTTTTATGGCTACAACCATACAAATAAATGTCCCTCAAGCAATCTAAGAAGGATAATAAATTATCGCTAAAGTACTATGGTCCTTACAAGGTGTTGCAAAATATTGGTACTATGACATACAAATTGGCGCTTCCTGCTTCTTCTCGAGTGCATCCAATTTTCCATGTTTCATGCTTAAAGAAGGTTATAGGTGACAAAATTCTAGTTCAAACAATATTTCCAGACCTTATGAGAGATAAGGAAAATCATATCGTGGAACTCTAAAGCTTACACGGAAACAAGATATGGACAACATTTAATCGATCAATTTCAGAGTATCTCATCAAGTGGAATAACTTACCCACTGAAGATTCTACATGGGAGGATGAGAATTTTATACAGAAGCACCCAGAGCTACTCAAGTGTTGAGGACAACACTTTTTTGAAGGAGAGTGGCATGTTAGGTTCCTATATTACTAGTATAGTCCCTTATTGTTGTTATTGTAACCCCCTTATTGTTATTATTGTACCCCTGTAACCCCCATATTATTATTATTGTGCCCTTAAATTATTATTGTTAGGTCGGCTAGGATTACATTGTGGCCCCACTAGGATTACATTGTGGCCCCATTGTCTCCTATACATAGAAAGGAGGTTTTGTAATTTGTATCATCCAGGAATTTTTCATTCATGTAATGTATTGGAGGTTGCCCCCTCGAAGTGGCTTATTTCTAAGGTGTTGATATCCCTTTTCTTCTATTTTTGGAGATGGTTTCACAACACAAAATGAACAATGATGGAATAGATACTTTTATTAATTTCTTCTTTAAAAGAAGTAAAGTACAATAATGATATAGGGCTCCAAACATAGATGAAGACTCCAATCTTCCAGGCTCCAACCTGTATTGTGCCAAGCACTGACTTGGTCTTTCCAAGGCTCCAACCTTGTCAATTTGAGGCACCAACCTCGATGGCTCCAACCCTATCTCTGGTACAAGATCCAACCTGGTCTCTTGAGGACTCCTATCCTCTCAGGCTCCAACCCTATCTTCCAAGGCACCATCCTTATCTCTTTGAGGCTCCAACCTCCTGCTTCATTTCGTCAAGATATATTTGGTTATACTTCATTGCTCCCAAAGTATTCTTCATTTTACCCTGAAAATCTTCATCTATCCCCTCACTTAGTCTCTGCGTCACTTCATCAATGAGAACCTTGTTATTCACATGAAGGTGTCTCCACTGTTCTTCATGATATTGAATCAAAATCTCCAAGGTCACCTCATGATGACATCATGGTCTCTAATAGGCTTCTAAATGACTCTCCAAGGTATTCTCAAGATCATCTCCAAATACTCTTCAAGATCTACAAGATTCCAAGATGAGCTTATATTATTCTTCCAATTCCCTTCAATGGATTTTTAATGTCATCTCCAAGGTACTCTCCAAGACTACTTCAAAATCCGCCTTAAGTCTGCTTCACACAAGCTCCAAGATCTGATCTGGAAAACCTTCAATATTTGCTCAAAATATCATCAAAGCCTTCTTCAAATTGTTAGTACAAGAAGCACTAGAAAAGTCTTCAAAAACAATGCTCCAAATAGTTTCTCAAATTTATCTCAAAAACCAAAAACCAGACTCTGCTATAGTTTCGAAAAGGCTCACAAAAATGATGATCACTACTAAAATACTATGCCCAAAACCACTGATATAATTATGTCCTCTAAACAGTTCCAAATAAGAGAACTCCACAAACCACTGTCTAAGGTATTAGGACTGCAATCTGAGTTCCATGAATCTGAGCTAACAAATCTGCAGTATAACTCAGCATCTCCAACTAGTGATCCGAGCTCTAAATTAGCTTCTACAGGTGGTTGTCTGAGTTGTTACAGTTCCAATATGAGGTCTTTCATAGGTAGTTGTTCCTAGCTTGCAGATTCGTGGTGGTTGTCACAGTTTCTAGAGCCTCTCCAAAAGTCTGCCTCTCACAAGGCTTTGTCACAGGTTTTGCTGCAATGAATATTGACCTAGATCCAAGCTTGAGGAAAATAAAGCAGATCTGACTTATGTATATTTAGCTTTGAGTGACAGCCCAAACATTAAACTTTTATGTCCTCTCAACCTCCTGTAATTTTTGTGCCTCCTAACTATGTTCTTCACCGAAAATTGTTGATCAAATGAAGTGTTCTAGACGTCTATATATACTAGTTTTGGAGTTAGATGAATAGACACATCGGTTGGATGAAGGAGTATGAGCATACACAAGTCAGTTCAAGTCGGCTAGGAAAAAATATGTATATTTTCCAACTTAAAAATTCAATTTCTCACAAACTATTGGGATTTTGAGGGCAAGTAAGGGCTCATTAGAAAGAGGAAAAAATCCTCTTTAAGACGGCGTAGGATTCATTTGGAAAGGATGCCTCCAAGCTATTTAAAATTATTTTTCTTTGTGACTACTTCTGAAATATTTAGTGCAAAAGATGATTAGAACAGTATGGCTTCTTTGTTTGGCTTCACCATTGTTGTCTTCTCCATTGTTTGGCTTTTTCATCATCATAGGAACATATAGAACATCCACGTCATCATGGTAATGTCCATCAATGAGTGCATCACTCATGTCATCACATAATGGTGTAGTGATATGTTATAGTGTAACATTACTAGGAGAACTCCAAAATAGTCTTCCAACCCTCAAATGATCTCCAACCATGATCATCATATGTCATCATCAAGTATGAAAGTTTATGACATCATCACATAACATCAAGGGTTAAGTTATAGATCATCAAGTGCATGCAACATTAGATCAAGGACTTCTTAGGGCTTCTTTCATTAGTGGTTTAACTTCTTCGTGATTTGACATCTTCATTGATGGAATGACATCATCATATTGAACCAGACATCTCAAGAATATTGACATCTCAGTTAATGCCATATTGACATCAATGACAACCTTGACCAACAGTCTCCCCCTTTGTCATTAATGGCAATATTCTTTCCCTTCCAACATCCTCTCCCCCTTTGACATCAATGGCAATGGGATGCCCAAGTACTCCCCCTATCAAGATGCTTTTCTTCATCAATGATAGATATGTAGCTCCCCCTATCATGGTGCTCTTCCTTCTGGCAATGTGGTTCATGATAGACGTGTTTGAATTTCTTTATGTGATGAACCAACTTCCCCTGCTTGCATAAACTCCTCTAGCTCAAGAAATATTTCTTGCTTTGAGATCTAATGGAAGACATCTTCAACAATGGTCCATCGGATGAGAAGGGATTATGTTCCTCAATGGAGTTGCTCCTGAGAGATGATTTATCAAAATATGATTGTCTATATGTGATTCATCAAGGATTTCATAGGGCCCTTTCACGGATATCTTCTGCAATAATGATCAAGAGCTCCCCCTAACTGTAGGCGTGATCTCCTTTTTGGCAGAGTCTTATCATTAAACACTTGGGATATCACATCTACCAAGGATATCTTCATCAAATCAGCAACATGTGTTGTTGGCTGAAGTGTCTAAGAGACTTTCGGATCCAATTTGCTTCCTTCTCCATACTTGTGTAACCTTCTTCTCTGGCATAGTTCTAGCTTGTGCAGGGGCCCATGTCAAGTTACAATCACGTGCCATATGTCCAATGTTATGGAAATTGAAGCACTCTATCTTGTTCATGAATAAGAAATCATGACTTCTTCTTACAAAATTGCTTCTAGGAGATTGACGGGGGCCATTATATTTGTCCTTGTGGTATGCCCTACAATCCTTTGCCATGTGTCCGAAATTTGTACAAGAATAACAATAACCAAAAAATATAATTTGGTACCTGGAGGATGGAGATTGCCTTGATGCACTTCCAAAGTCATTCTGTCTTGGGATTCTTTGATTAAATTTATTTCCTCTTGCATTCTTGACACCATCTACATATCTTCTTGGAGTGGGGTTTCTTCCAATGTCACTTTGAATCTTCTCCTTTTCTTTGTTGTAACTGAGGGCATCAACATTTCTTCCAAGCTTATCCACATCCTTGTTGTTTGAATAATTAGGGTTTGCATTATTTGAAGGTTCACCTACATAGCCAAGACCTGATTTATCAAGGGGAGACTTTGCTGACTTAGGATGTCATCTAGGGTTTGAGAGATTCTCAAGTTTTTATTCAGCAATTCAACTTCCTTTTCAAGAAAGACAATTTCTCCTTTCAACTTTTCACAATCTTCATCTTTCATAAGTAGTTGCTTCTTCATTTCTTCCATCATCCTTGTTGCTTCATGTGCTTCGATTTTAAGGGAGATGATATCTGATTTCATTGTGAATACTTCTTCATTCTCCTTTGCTAGACTGCTCTCCATTTCTTCTTTTATTCTTGTAGCTTCACATGTTTTGGTCTTGAGAAGATTGATGTCTAATTTTAGTTTCAAGATTTCTTCATCCTTTTCGTCTAGTTGGCATATCATGGTGTTTCTCTCCTTTTATGCTTCATTAACTTGTCCTTCTATGAACGCCAAAGTTTCCATCACCTTCTCAGCTTCTTGCACTTGTTTCCTTTCTTCTTCTAGTTGAGATCTAAGAGAGGAGACTTCTTCCTTGTATTGACCAATCTCTGCTTCAAGATTGTTCAAGCTCTTAATTCTTTGTTCAAGGTGGCTTGAAAAAGTTTCTTCCCTTTTCTTTTCCTTATCCAATTAATTTTGTCATAGATATGACTTCTTCATGATGCTTTCTTTTATTTTTATGAAATTCCTCTTTAAGTTTGGCGAGCTCCTCATCTCTTTCTTGTACTTGAAGCTTGACAAAGTCAACTTCCTTCCTTGTCTTGTCTTGGTTACCATCTTGCGCTTTCTTCTTAAGTTCCTAATTTTCATTTTTCAAACTGTTAATCTCTTCCATGGAAGCCATAAGTTTATTCAAGAGATCTTCTTCGAAGTCTTCTTTGTTCTCTTCATCTTCTAGGTCTACTTTAGCCTTGTTGTCTTCTCTCTTATCTTCTGCTTCCTTGATGAATTCTAGACTTCTTTCTTGTTTTCCATCATCTTCTTGACTATAGATCATTGTCAACGCTCCTTTTGAGTGAAGATCATGAAGTTTGTCCCATATGAGTTTTTGCTGACGAACATTTTTCAAAATTGGCCTTCACAGAATTTGGTAACCCATTCAAAATTGTCTTCATTGCTTTTGTATTGTACTCCTTGGATTCTTTGTCCATCGTGTCATTAGTAATCACTAATTTCCAAACTTCAATTCCTTGAGTCTTCAAGAAATTCCTCATTCTTGCCTCCCATATATCAAAATTTCCATTGAATAATGGAGCCTTCACAAATTGATTGACATCAATTTGATGGTTGAAGACACATCTTTAGGAGGATTGGAGACTTTCTTCCTTGGCTTTGCCATTTGCGTTCTAATGATCAACCTTCAAGCTATTAGGCTTTGAGTGAAAGTATTGGCTCTGAAACCAATTGTTGGAAATACTGAGAGGGGGGTGAATCAGTATTTATTTTCAATTGTTAATTTTACCTGTTAGATCACTTGTATTTAGAACACAAAATGAACAATGACGGAATAGATACTTTTATTAATTTCTTCTTACAATAAGTAAAGTAAAATAATGATATAGGGCTCCAACCCTAGATGAAGACTCTAATCTTCCAGGCTCCAACCTATATTTTGCCAAGCATAGACTTGGTCTTTTCAAGGCTCCAACCTTGTCAATTTTAGGCACCAAACTCTAGGGCTCCAACCCTATCTCTGGTACAGGCTCCAACCTGGTCTCTTGAGGACTCCTATCCTCTCAAGCTCCAACCCTATCTTCCAAGGCACCAACCTTGTCTCTATGAGGCTCCAACCTCCTGCTTCATTTCGTCAAGATATATTTGGTTATACTTCATGGCTCCCAAAGTCTTCTTCAATGAACCTTGACAATCTTCAGCTATCCCCTCACTTAGTCTCCGCATCACTTCATCAATGACAACCTTGTTCTTCACATGAAGGTGGCTCCACTGTTCTTCATGATACCCAATCAAAATCTCCAAGGTCACCTCATGATGACATCATGGTCTATAATAGGCTTCTAAATGACTCTCCAAGGTATTCTCAAGATCAACTCCAACTTCTCTTCAAGATCTACAAGATTCCGAGATGAGATTCTATTATTCTTCCAATTCCCTTCAATGGATTTTTAATGTCATCTCCAAGGTACTCTCGAAGACTACTTCAAAATCCACCTTAAGTATGCTTCACACAAGCTCTAAGATCTAATCTGGAAAACGTTCAAGATTTTCTCATACTATCATCAAATCCTTCTTCAAATTGTCATTACAAGAAGCACTAGAAAAGTCTTCAAAAACAATGCTCCAAATAGTTTCTCAAATTTAGCTCAAAAACCAAAAACCATACTCTGCTATAGCTTCAAGAAGGCTCACAAAAATGATGATCACTACTGAAATATTATGCCCAAAACCACTGATATAATTCTATCCTCTAAAAATTTCCAAAGAAGAGAGCTCCACAAACCACTGTCTAAGGTATTGGGACTGCAATCTGGGTTCCATGAATCTGAGCTAACAAATATGCAGGATAACTCAACATCTCTAACTAGTGATCTGAGCTCTAAATTATATTCTACAGGTGGTTTTTTGAGTTGTTATAGTTCCAAGATGAGGTCTATCACATGTAGTTGTTCCTAGCTTGCAGATCTGAGGTGGTTTTCACAGTTGCTAGAGCCTCTCCACAAGTCTGCCTCTCACAAGACTTTTTCACAGGTTTTGCTGCAATGAAGATTGACCTAGATCCAAGCTTGAGGAAAATAAAGCAGATCTGACTTATGTATATTTAGCTTTGAGTGACATCCCAACACAAAAATTATCCCAAACATTAAAATTTTATGTCCTCTCGATCTCCTGTAATTTTTGTGCCTCCTAACTATGTTCTTCACCGAAAATTGTTGATCAAATGAAGTGTTTTAGACGTCTATATATACTGGTTTTGGATTTATATGAATAGACACGTCAGTTGGGTGAAGGAGTATGAGCATACACAAGTCGGCTCAAGTCAGCTAGGAAAAAATATATATATTTCTCAACTTAAAAATTCAATTTCTCACAAACTATTGGGAGTTTGAGGGAAAGTAAGGGCTCGTTAGAAAGAGGAAAAAATCCTCTTTAAGATGGTGTAGGATCATTTGGAAAGGATGCCTCCAAGCTATCCAAAATTATTTTTCTTTGTGATTGCTTCTAAAATCTTAGTGCAGAAGATGATTAGGACAGTATGGCTTCTTTTTTTGGCTTCTTCATCATCATAGGAACATGTAGGACATCCACGTCATCATGGTAATGTCCAGCAATGAGTGCATCACTCATGTCATCACATAATGGTGCAGTGATATGTTATAGTGCAGCATTATTAAGAGAACTCCAAAAGGGTCTTCCAACCCTCAAATGATCTCCAACCATGATCATCATATGTCATCATCAAGTATCAAAGTGTATGACATAATCACATAAAATCAAGGGTTAAGTTATAGATCAAAAAGTGCATGCAACATTAAATCAAGGACTTCTTAGGGGAGTCTTTCATTAGTGGTTTGACTTCTTCATGATTTGACATCTTCATTGATGGCATGACATCATCATCTTGAACCAGACATCTCAAGAATATTGACATCTCGGTTAATGCCATATTGACATTAATGACAACCTTGACCAACATGAATAGCTATCCAGGCAAGCTTTTCTACGTATGAATACTTCACTTCCGTATCATTGAGATTACGGCTCAAATAATAGATCAGATGTTCTTTACAATTTTCTACTTGGACCAATACCATGGAAATGGTCGTATCAGTCGCGGTGATATATAAGAAATAATCACTCTAATAATTGGGGGAATACATTAATGATGCCCAGAAAAGAGTATCCTTGACAACATCAAAAGAAGCTTGTGCAAATTGGTCCCAATGGAAGGGAACCCCTTTTTTCAAGAGTCGATTAAATACTTTAGCCATTTTGGTGTAGTTGGATATGAACCGCCTTAGGAAGCTAGCCTTTCCTAGAAGTTTCTATATCTGAAGTAAACTTGATGGCGTAGGCAAATCAAGAATGGCCTAAACCTTCAAAGGGTCGATTTGAATTCCTTCCTTTCAGAGGATGAATCCAAGAAAATGACTAGAACCAACACAAAACACACATTTATGTTGATTAAGGCATATTTTGTAGTGTCGGAAGCGTAAGAATATGGCTCTCAAATGCATCGGGTGATCAGTATGATTTCTTGAATGCGTAGGTAAATCGTCCAGAGAGGGTTGAAGAATGTGCTTAATATCATTGAAAGCATAATCCATTGCTCTCTGAAAAGTTTCGCCCAACATTCTTTAAACCAAACGGTAGTTTCCTATAAGTGAATGTGCCCCAAGTACAGATGAATGATGTCTTATATTAATCCTCTGGGTGGATATTGATTTGATTGTAGCTGAAAAATCCGTCCATGAACGAAAATATTTCGCATCCAACACAATTTTCAATAATATGGTCGATAAAGGGAGTAGGATAGTTGTATTTTGGGCAAGCAAGATTTACATCCCGATAATCGACACACACTCTAATGGTTCCTTATTTTTTCATGATAGGAAAAATGTTGGAAACCCACTCAGTTAGTAGAACAGGGTAAATGAAACCAGCATGCAAAAGTTTCTCAACTTTAGCTTTAATGGAAGCGGCCTTCTTCGGATGAACGGGAAGAAGGCGTTGACTCACCGACTTGACATCAGGATACATATTAATAGTGTGTTCAACGATACTAGTATCTATGCCTGGAATTTCCTTTTAAGACCAAGAAAATACATCACGGAATTCACAAAAGAGAGAGCAATATGTTTCGAGTTCTAATGGACAACAAGATACGCCGACATGAATATTTTCTACAACACAAGGTTTGGTCGAAATATCGATAGAAATGGTTTCTTCAATATTTAACAAATTTCGCTCAGAATCGATTGCATTAATAGGTAAGAATTAGAAAAGAAATTCTTGATCGATGGGTGATATAGTTCACTAAGATTATTTTCTTCATAATCAAGAAGATGGGAACGATGATGATAATATTCCCAAGGTCCTCCTTCCGACATCATGGTTTCCAAAATAATCTCATCTGTCAAGAAAGTTGAGGAAAAAGGATCAGATGGAGTACCAAAATCTAGGGAACGATCAACCCAAACAACTGACTACAATGATTTCGGATTCGCCACCCAAGCCAGATAGATTTATTGCTATGCCAGCTCAATAGGTTTGGGCGGCAGAAACTCATCCAACATAAAAATTGTAGAATCACCTGTACTCTTCCTTAAGCCAGATTCAGTGGAAGAGATCATGTAGTAGGTATCTATACTTGCAATTTCTATCGACGTCGTAGGCGGCGGTAATGCAAAGGTTCCCATGAGAGTGGAATCCTTTAATATTCCTACGCAAATGTTCTGAAGTGTGAGTTGGGGTGCATGAACAAATGGAACACTTCCAATTACCTGTGAAGAGGAGGCAAAGAAGGATAGTTGATTGATGACTGTGATGGCATCTTTATATGGAAAGGTGTTCATTCTAAAATATGTATAAAAAATTGCAGTCATATCATATACCCATGGCCTTCCAAGTAGAATATTGTAGTCAAGGGGTCCGTCAATGACCTCGACATCAACATTCACTATTTTTCCCCCTAATTCTACATGCAGGTTATTGATAATACCGCAAGGCTTATATGTATGTTTGTCAAAAGCCTTCAAAGTCGTTGATGATTGAGATAGGTGAGGCGAGCCAAGTGACTTCCAACAGTTAGAGACACAATTCACATAGATGCTCCCTCATCAATAATATTATGATGAACAAGGTTATTGAGAACATTTACTTGTGTGGAAAATTCCAATTCTACTGGTAATTGTGGCACATAGCTTGTATGATTAAAGACTACAAGATTAGAATCAATTGGATCAATTCCACCAATAAACTACAATAAAACTTGTTTGTGCGAGGGAAAATTTTGTAATACCTCAAGAGCTAACATAGCTGAAGGGGATTGAGCCAAATATTCAACTATATTATAATTTTGAGCAGCTCTTACTCAAGGATTATATGTCGATTTATGAACGACTCCCTTTGGTGGCTTGATTGTCAATTCAGGAATGGTAGGTGGCGGTACCAATTCTGTGGACAGATTCGTGGTCAAGGTAGTAGGTTGATCAGTAGCTTTACTACCGTAATATTTATTACGCATTGACACCAAAACATCTTTTGAAGGTTTTGTGACAGATAGCATAAGCATTTGGGAACTAGAAGTTGGATCCCTAGCAACCAAATTTGTGTCTGGAATCGGAAACGGATCTATCAACACAGCTGACGCATGTGAAGTCTTAACCATTTTTGAGACTTCAAAATGGTGAGGAAAATCCCAAAAAAAGTGTTCCTCATTACAGATTATGCATGGATAACGAGGTTTCCTATTTCTAGACAATTGATCAGATGATTTTTCCTGCGGGTTAGAAGTTTGCTTTTTCTTAGATTTCCATTTTTTCTTACTCTCGGGTTGCTTGTCACTTTTGCATTTTTCAAATGAAACAGCATTGATTTCAGAAGAAGGTGCAAGATCATATGTAGTAGTAGGATGTGTGCTTGCAATACCAATCAAACCGTCTCTAGCATGAGTCCTTTTATGGAGGAGGAACAGTAAAATTAGATCGCGGTGCATTAGGAATTTTTTCGTAGAGCATGCCAGATTGAGTATAAATCAAGTCTAAATATTGGGCATGATAAATGGCATGCTCTTCAATGATGACACCACCAAGCCACATCATCAGTTATATATGGTAACAGAAACTTAATGAAGCACTCAGCAAGATGCTGATTAGGAACAAATGTCTTAACCATTCTATGACGACGACACCACTCATGAATATGATCAGAAATGTGAGTAGCATTAGTCTATTTAAAATTAGTCAAGAGTTATGTTCCAGTTTCATATCATATGGGTAACAGGAAGTCAGTCAAAAAGACAGTAGCTAGGGCAGTGAAATTATCAAAAGAAGCTCTAGTTAACTCAATGTACCATTTTGCAGCTAGACCAGTGAGCGTACGGTGGAAAAGACATAGTCGAATAGAGTAATTATTTAGGGATTTTGATGAACACCAAAAATGATAAGTCATAACATGAGTCAACGGGTCTTCCCCATGGTTTCCATTGAACTTAGGAATATTCGAGGGTAATTTATGGGGTATCACGCCACCAAGGAGCATAGTTGATTGGATCATTGGTGAGCCAATTTAAATCTGGTAACTCTAAAGTTACAACAAAGGGAAATTTTCGATTAAGGTTAGGTTGAGCATAGCTAGGGCATGATGGAATTTCTTGGGAAACAAGCCTTTGAGCACCAACATAAGGAATCTGTTGTTGGTAACCCAAATAGGGGTTTTTTTTATAAGAAAACGCTTGAGGATTCTGTTGACCAAAACTTGGGTACAATACTTGTTGAAATGAAGGTTGGGGCATTTGCGCCTGGGGCTGCCAAGGGGTCTATCCACCAATTTTATAACCCAAATTAGGATATCTTGGATTCATTTGAGGATAGGTATAACCTGGTTGTGGCTGCGGCATCCCAAAATATGGTAATCCAGCTTGTGAATAAATGATTCTGGGTACATGTTGTTGTAAATTAACCGAAGGAGTTGGAGTCTGAGGGCCCAATACTTGAGGGTATTGAGTTGAAGGACCCGCCTGAAACAATTGTTGTACAACAGTTTGATTTTTTCACAGGGGTAAAGATGTATTAACAAGTGGAATTGATGTGGGTGCAACAGGTTGAACTGGTTGATACATGTGTACAACCGTTTGTGGTTGGAGAGGCAGAGTGGGTTGCCATTGACAAAAATTCATTTCAACATTAGGTTGACCAAAAAATGATGGAGTACTGTCAGAGTGGGTGACCAAAGGTTGCCCCCCAACATGAGGAGGGTAATAAGACAGAAAATATTGTTCTCCAAATGCAGGGAGTCCAGTTTATATGGTACCAGATGGAATAGACCCAGAAGGACCAGCTTGATATTGCCCTGATGATGTATATAAATAATCAAGCCATTCAATACTCACTATAGGTTTACCAATTAGAATACCAGACGATGACATTGGTGAAGTCCATGGGCTTGAAGATGCACCAAAGAAAATTCTAGATAAATATTTATAACTTGATGGGACCAAAGGGTCACCATGCAAAATATGACTCTGGTGAATTTGTGAACATCGACGGGGTAGTGAGAGCAGGTGCTGATGCAATTGGAATAGATGGTCCAACCAAAGATGTTGATTCAGGCATGGTTACTTGACCAAATGTATCCCCTTTTGAATCGACAGGAATTTGAATAGGAATAGGATTAACAAAAGTAGAGGGTGGTGATTGAGGAAAATACTCATACAGGTAAATATCTTCCCCAAAATGGGTTGGAGTTAAAGGTTTTTCGTCTTGTAGGATTTTTTCAATCGAAATTAAACCAGGTGGAAGGATTTCATTGTTAGGCCCAAAGTATATTTCAGGAGGTTGGCTACGCGATATGGGAGACTCAATGGCTACAATATTTTGTGGGGTGAACGATACAGGAACAACTTCCAGTTGTTTGACTTTGGGATGTAGATGTTCTGGAAAAAAAAGACAGGTTCTAGATCAACTTCCAATTGAACAATGTCGGGTTCAGGAGGTATGATCTCACTAATTGGATGGATCGTGACCATGGGTAGCTATAAGGACTCCTTCTCGAAAACAGTAGAAAAACCAGGATTTATAGAAACAACTTGTGCCGACTCTAGTATATGGGAAGATGGTGCTTCACCACAGGTACCAATGGTACTGGTTTTGGTAGATCGATGTCACCTTCACCTACCAGAAGTGACTTCCGGTGGTAAAGGTGGTTTCAATGCAAGTCTACACGAACGACGGGGAAAGGGATTTTATTCTTCCATAATGAATGATTTATTTTATGACCAAAAATAAATAAACAAAATAAAAGGGTAATGTTAGGCAAAAGTTTTACCAAGAAACTGTGAACTGCATAATACCTCCTGGTGAACCAAGAAGTGCGGGCAGGAAATCTCCCCAAATGTTGTGTTCAGTTTATCACAATTTACAAGGTGGCTAACTCGGTTCACTATGGATGGATAGCAACCTAAAATTTTCCTCCCAAATATACCTGAAGGTACATGGAGGCCCAAGTCCGTATTAGCGATGTCTAATGGGAAAGCGCATAGTGAGAGAACCCCTTTATACTTTTTGTACTATAACATTGCCCAATATACCCAAACGTATGTGGACGAGCTACAATATACTTACGTACGTGGACTGAGGTATCACACTCGGAATGTATCGCGGGCAATTAACGACAACTACTATGTTTTATGATGCTGGAATACGTTTCTAGCCTAGACCTTCTAAATGTTATCGTTATGGTTCCAATGCTTTGTTAGGTAAATTGACGTAAATTTTAAGTTGATCTTGTTCATCAATTTTCCTTTCAAGGTTCACCACGATGATGTGATGGAAATTCCTAAAATGCAAAATAAAATGATAAGAAAATTTTTCACTTTTAGCTTTTTCAATGAAAACCTTAGCTACTAAAGGGAAAGAGCAATCAATTTTGGAGAAAACAACAAAGATCACAAAATAATATGCAACTTTCGTAATTTATTCCTATGCAAAACACACAATCCACTATATGAAAATGTAGATTTTTCTTTTCAGTCCCCTTAATGTGAATGCAAAAAGGAAACTATATGCATTAAATCAACAAACAACAAATGTTTTCTTCTTTGAGAAACGATGAATTGAACAACAATTTCTCTTTTAGGAAAAACGAAGAATGGAAATACAATTTTTCCTACAGGAAACGAAAAATTTAACAACAATTTCCTTTACGAAAACAAATGGATCTAATGCCTAAATAAAAATACTTTGAATTTGATTTGTCAATGATAAAGAAAAACACTTAAAGAAACATTGAACAAACTTATTTTTCAAAGGAGGAAGATTCAGGTAAATTCACTGGTCTCTATGAGGCATCAGATAGTTGAAAACACAGCAAACAAAAGGTTGAAAGTAATAGAAATGACAAATTCAAAGGGAATTTGGTTGGCTTAGGGGGAAACTTAGTCTCTAAGAGGAGACAGTGCGTTGCAAAGCACACCTGAGTGGGAGACAATGCTATGAAAAACATTGTGTCTTGACCAACAGTGCATTGGGCACAGAAGAGAACAAAAAACTCAAGCTACTGACACACTTCTAATGCAATTTTTAGTTTCAAAAGCCTAATAATTAAGAGTAAATGCTACTAGGTGGATAAGCACGGGGAAAATACAACAAGGATGAAGGTAAACTCCCCATCAGAGTCGCCAATTTGTTATGCAGAATTATG
The DNA here is from genome assembly GCA_034641835.2 of Pinus albicaulis. Classification (NCBI taxonomy): domain Eukaryota; kingdom Viridiplantae; phylum Streptophyta; class Pinopsida; order Pinales; family Pinaceae; genus Pinus; species Pinus albicaulis. The sequence continues at coordinate 199,345,242 of CM076570.1, forward strand.
GATTACGGATAGCTATGCATTTAGAACAATAGTTCAAAGACTTTGTAGATACTTTTACTAATAGTAAATAGACACACAGAAAGATGGAGAAACCTACTTGGACTCCAAGCGCTTCCTATTCTCCTTCTGATGCTCTTGCTTTAGCTTCCAATCCAACTTTGATTGCGAGACTGGTTCCTGCAAGTATAAACACTGAACAACAAAGAGATTGAAATATACAGATGGTTGTTTATTTTAATCAGTTAAATCAATGAAACACGAAACATATACATCAGATAATAATTCATAATATGAAAGATAGAAGCTTATACAGAACATATGTGGGAAAGTAAGCAGCAATATTTATTAATGGATAGAAGGGGAGGTTACAACCAGCGATTGATTTGATGTCACAAACTCCAGCATCATCCCAGCCTCATCATAATGAAAATCTCTCCAGCAGCATATCACTCAAATAAAACACTCAATTGAGAATCCAACAACATTTCTCTACCAAATTTCTTTCTTTTCTAGCACTAGGATCCGTGCTCAATTTATCGATGAGCTAAAGGTATTTTCACAATCAATGAATTTCTAATAATAGGCAAGACATGTTCCCAAGCTTAGAGATGTTGAATGGACACATGGATTCGAAGTTTGACACATATGCACTCTTCTAGAAGGCACTGGCCATGTGGATATTCCGGAACAATGAGAATTTCTCTCCCAATTGACCAACGCACCCTTCAGTGTCAGGAAGTGCTTTACAGAGCACCCTTGAATGGAGGTGATTGCATATGCAAAGCATTTATTCCCTTGAGAGACTGCATTGATGAGCTCATAAGTGATATAACATGTACTTAAAATCTTGGAAACCTTGCAATGGAAGTCATGGATGATTTGTTCTTGTTCTTTGTCTTAGGGCATGTAGCAACTGAAATGATAGGGAATTGTTGGCTCGAGGGGTCCTGACCCAGGTTTGGAGCTCAAGGTTTGCCAACAAACCCCTATACTACTGGCCCTTTCGGCAATGACCTACTTGCGCAAGTCAAAGTCTCACCCGAAGTAGTATGGGTGGGTGTTGGAACCAGGTTTCCGCACCCTGAGAAAGGATAGGGAAGGCAAGAAAAGTTGCATTTGGCCTTGTGATACCCAGATCACCTTGTTCTTCGCAGGGCCAAGCAGGTCTCTATTCACATCCACGTGCGCTAGATCTATAATTATATGCTTTTATGACCGTAACACAGCATTGCATAAATAGAACAGAACAGATCTAGATACAGAAAACACACTTACATAGATCTTCGCATCTTAAATACAGAAAACGCACAATGCAGTAATTACCAATGATTCACACAAAGATTACTCACAGATTCATTTCTCTATCAGCCTTTCTTATTCATAAATTCATCAATTCCTTCTTACAATTCCCTTCTCAGCCTGAGCACACAGCAACAGGGTCTGCACACAGCGAGACTTGGATCTCCACGCAAACAGCCAGCATGAGTCTTTTCCCCAAAAACCCAAACAAATAACTTAAACCACAATTCGAATCAATCATTCTTCAAATATCTACCTTACAATACAAAATGTTCCTCTATTTATAATAATCTAGCCTAGACTTTCCTATGGTCCGCAAACTATGGTTTTCGGACCCCTAGTTTACCCTTTTACCCATTACAATGCTTTCGGGGCTTTTCCCACCCTAAAACCCCCGCGCTAGATTAAATCTAATCAAAAGTATTCAAAATGGATCAGTTTCACAGCTCGTAGGAGAACCTGTTCCAACAGTCCCCCAACACAATCTTGTGACTCTCCCGAGTCACTGCAGTGGTGCGGCCTCGATCTGCGCACGCAAGGTATCAAGAGCGCGAAAGAGCAGAGGGAGCACTTCCTGAATTTGGGAAGCAGCATTCTGTGCAAGATCTACCAGCTTCTAGGAGGTCATTCCTTCAATTGTCGTGGTAATGCTTTCAAGAATCTGATTAAGTCGCTTGGTCGCGCCATCAATATCTTGTGATAGTCGGAGGGCTGTGGCAGTCCAAGGCTTCAGATGTTCTGCCATGATGTTCTATTTATGCTGGAGTTTCTCAATATCGTCCTGGAGATCATTACTGGTTTTTAACCATGCCAAGCACTGGGCAGGTACCAAAGTAGGCAGCATAACGTTGATCTGTTCGATGAATTCTTCCTTTTGTCGTAAGTCCTGATTGATTTGTTGAAGTACTGGATCGCGTTGGACCTTAGTCCAGAGTTGTATGGCTGACTCCAGCAGCTTGGAACCTTGAGCAATTTTCCCTGAAATAATATTTTTCGCGTCGGTGACTAGGGCGGTACGCTAGGTGCGGACTTTCGGGGGCGTTTCAGGCTGTAGTCTGGCCTGTAAGTCAGAGATTTTTTGTTCCAGCTGTGTCTTGACGGTGTGAATTTCTAGCCGCGATGTTTTGAGGGCTTAACCGATTTTTCCACCTTATCCCGAGGTGTGTCCACAACCAGGATATCATCTGTAACCTCTTTGCAGAGCTGGTGGATCACAGCTTCAAGCTCTGCCTGTTGGGACACGGCCAAGAGCAAATCAGCAACCTGTTGTGTAATGGTGTGCTCAGCTATACTAAGCTGTTGGTGTACTTGCTAATCACGGTAGCGAAACTCCTAGAAGACAGCGTGATGAAGGCCTTGTAAGGTTGCGTGGGGTAGCTTAGCCAAGTCCAACTGAGTTCCTGTGGCTGTTGGGGGTTGCATTCCTACCAAGGCACTGCTAGGTATACCCCAAAGACGATTGGCATCCCTAAGTGGTGCTAAACTACTGTCAACTGACAAGGGGTATGCCTGGCCAATGCTGGTTGGGAGTGTATCAATTTTGATTCGGAGAGTGTGGATTTCATCCTAGAGAGAGTCGACCCCAACATGTTGTTGGGCCTCAACAAATGCCCACTTATCTTTTGTAGCCAAGGCAACTGTGTCCACGATTTTCTCCAGGTCACCGTTTGTTAGGGTGACTATCGCATCGTATTGTGCACAGTGGGCGCACTGTTTCTTTCTGGATCCTAGTGCTGATTCCCCTTACCTCTTAGTGCCTGGGGGAGGGGTGGTAGCTATGCCAGATCCTACCTGGGCCTGAGCTGCAGCGGGCTGTGGCAGCGGGTTGCCCCGGTGCTCGACGGCAGCTGAGGCCTACTAGTGGGGCACTGCGATTTCCCCAAGGGTGTTAGTGAGGCCTGTTCTCCAGGCAGGGGGCCATAGCGAGATGAGAAGGTCAATTTCTTCATCTGCTACCATATAAGGGAGTGTTGTTCACGTCTTATTGTTGAGGCTTCGAATCCGGAAATGGTGCATGGTAATTCAGAATGCGGCAACGCTCTTGTATTTTTCATATATTGTTGGGGATAGCCGGGGTCGAGAATTTATGGCGGCTGTGACACTGCTCTAGAAGAGGATCCAAAAGACCTTGTTATCCTCGATGTGTTTCTTATCCTTACAGTCCCATAAGTGAGCATACCGAGCGCCTTCGTACATCCCAGGGGGGGAGTTCAGGAAGGACTGACTCCTCGTGGTTGTCTCAGGTGACGAGTGCTATTAGGAATAATAACCATGAATAGAAGAAATATTTCCCTTGCTCCTGGGATTTGCAGACATTAGCTAGAAATTCTTCACACAAGTATTGAGCCCAATTGAAAAAAACGCCCTTCGCGCGCTATCCGACTAGCTGGACCACATAGGTGGGGACAGTCGCAACCTGGCACTTCCTCATTAGCTTGTCGGCTAAGAGCCGAGTACCCATCTGTGTGGCTGGTTCATTGATAGTCTAGATCACGAATCCACGTTGATTTCGACGTACTGTGTAGGTCTCCAGTACAAACGTAGCAGTGGCTGCTTCGTACTTCTTTCTGACCTGTGCTAGCGGGTGCGGCCCTTGCATCGAAAGGCCTGTAATATTGTGGATCAACGCAGCATCAAAAGGGACCCTCTCACGAATCCATAAGCAACCATCGTGAATGAGGGCGAGTAACTGGTGAGCCAACCAATCTGTGACGTTGTAATGGCCAAAGTGGGGCATTCAGAGCAGATTCAGAAGTCTAGATCCTACTAAGATACATACCCAGCGCTGAGGCACTACCGTGACTCCATCATCCCTGTGGATTATTTCAAAGTATAATGCGGGGGCCAATCCCGGAAGGGTGTCATAGTCCGCCAAATCATGATCATCAAACTTGACCTCATGGAGGCGACCGCAGGGATCACTGAGGACGAGGACTTCGCCTGAGGTGAGGGGGGTTTGTAGATAGGTGACCAAGCCATCCAAATTTTTTGGCGTTCATGTAGATGGCCTTCGTGGGCAAACAAAGGGGGGTAACCAATTGATCAGGTTAGCCATCAAAGCTCCCTCCTCTTCCTCTTGTTCGAACGGTGATACTGGTGGAGGCTTGGCATGTCTTGGGGAACTCTGAGGCTTCCTTGCTGCTTTCGGGGGCTTCCCCAAACCTTGTGCTTTTTCCTTTCCTTTCCTTGTGACCGACGTGGGGGGAACTTCTTCCAATTTAGACTCAACCTCTTGAACTTCTTCAACATCAGGCTCTGTCGGGGCTGAGGGTTCGACAGGGGTGGTAGCTGACATCCTTTCACGAAAAATGAATCTCAGCACTAGGTGACTACTATCAGATGGAGTAGGTTGACCAGACATGGGAGGGACATTGCGGCTATGAAAACTCTTGTTGCTCTAGTGCTTCCACAAGACGCTTGAGGCAGGCTAGTTGTATAAGTGAGACAATACCTCTAGATGGACCATCCTGCCCCTTTTAAAGCACTTCCAAGCATGTGATGGAGAGGTAAACTTGATTCAGGGTGGGCTCCCCAAGGAACGGTAAAAAGTTTCCATAATTCATTTTATTAGAGACCTAGGGGCTGCTTCTCCCAACGGTAACTTCTAATTTTTACCAGCAAGTACGGCTCCAATGGCTATTTTTTGCGTCCCCAGTGATCTTGACTTACTTTTCACGCTAGGGTTACCCATTTGTGACAGCTGCATATCCTCCCGCAACACAGGCTTTCTTCCTAGGAAACTCATGACCCATCACCAAGAGAACCTTATCGTTTGTGCAACTGAAGCTCTAAGGGGGGCTATTGCTGGAGCATATCACCTAACCCGCAGTTGTTTTGTCACTGTAGAGGTGGCCCGACGCATGGGGGCTCTACCTGCTGAGCCTACAGCTGTCATAGGGAGCCTGTCACTTGTTCGTGGGTCAACTTGACCTTTTCCTGGGGTAGGTTCGCAGCATTTGATCAAGCTTAACTCCATCCGAGTCCTTACCTCTGGGACCAAGAAGTCCTTTGTGATACGAAGACAACACAGCATGGAGACATTATATAACTGGTTCTGCCAAGTCTCTATTTCCTTATTAGGATCAGACAAGCCCTCAGTATCCTCCTCGGAGCAAAGTACTTCATCCTCGGTTGGGTTGTCCGTGTCCCACGCAGTCAACTTATAGATATAATCCACATCTTCCCCCTTGGGTATGGGTTCCGTATAACGCTTACCTTCCGTAGGGTCTAATGGCACAACTACCCTTGTGCCATTATTTTCAAATACCATGCTTTGTTTTCTTAAGTTAATGATACCACCCATGTTGATGGCCCAATCCAATCCTAGTAGCACAGGGTAGGGGTCCGCATATTCGGTGATTTGAATGACTTCGAAGTTAGCCCAGAATTTTACTCCCGTGATATCTACCACAATCCCAGAGAGCCTCCCTAGAGGTACGATTTTTTGTTGATTTTCCATTCGCAGCTGGATGGTGGACCATTCCAATTTAGGTTCTCCCATTCGTTGCCATGTCTGCTTTGGTAATACATTCGCATCCAATCCAAGATCTAAGATAACTTGATCCATCTCATAGTCACCAATCTGGGCTGTCAACCGCATCTCCCTGCCAGTGCGTCTTTGATACCTGTATAGTTTGTGCACATCCTTAATGTCGGATGACAAGGCCGTGCATGTTACGCAGCTCTCTAGTAAATCCCATAGACTCTGTATTGCCTGGGGGTTGCGCAGCAGTCCCATACATGCCTATAGGAAAGGTTTGACCTCCTCAGCTATCTTCAAATCCCCAGGGCGTAGGGATGTAGATGCCTCAATCTCAAGGGAGTCCCTTCGAGCTTCCATAAATGTTTCCCTTGCTTTGTCCAGGTCCAACCATTCTTGTTTGCTAACTGCTTTGCGGATCAGTGCTTCAGTTCCAACCTGCTCCTCAATTCCCCTAGTTGTCAATCCACTGCACGTTACCACATTTACATTCGAGCCCTTACCCCTTAGCTCAGTCTGGACCCTTCACACCTTCTGCGTAGGTGGGAGTTGCTTCTCCCGTAGCTTGGATTTCAGGGTTAGGCACTCTTCCAGCATATGGTCCAACTGTCTACAATACCTGCAGGACTGTCACACGGGGTTCAGGAAATCCTTCGCAAAATGCCCTGTGTGCCCACATGTATAGCAGATCAACTGGCCCCGGCCCCGACTTGCGCTTCCACTTCAACCCCCGTCCCTAATTCCGGAGGGGGAGACATTCCTACACGCGGGGGTTTTTGGTGAGGCCGAGTCTAACTGTGCATCCGGCAAACCTTCCCAGCCTATCACTAGATTATGAATTTGGTAGTCCCGCTCCTCATGGCCCACCGATCGGCAAAACCCCCACCAGTGTTGCTTCTGCCCTAGAACGTTAGCACCTGGACAAGGGCAGTGGCCACCATTATGCAGCCCATTTACGCGGCCATCCCTATACCAAGACATAGGTCCACTCAGGCTCCGTCATCTAGGGCTAGGTCCCCCTAATCCCGGGTGCCCTGGACTAGGTTCTTCTATTCGCGGTTGGCCCGGGCGCAGGTCCTCTATTCGCCACAGTTCCGTACTAGCTTCTCTTCCTCTTTCCCATTGTAGGTCCTGAATCTCCAGGTGCATAGCCCCAAGCCGTGCCTGGATCTGTTGGACCTTCAACGAAGCATCTTTCCTAGGCGTAGCTTCTAATTTCATAGCAGCTTCCAAAGCTTTAGCTTGTGAGTCAAAATTCTGGTGACCCATAGGTATGCGTAGGTGAGGGAGTAGCATGGTGATGAACCATTCCATAAGCTGTCTGTCATCATACTTAAATTATTCTTCTCTAATAGTTTTTTTTAGGCGTTGATCCGCTTCCCACACGGACTCGGTTGCTCCTTGCTTGAAATCCTTTACCTCTGCTACGGCCTGATAGTAGGACTTAGGTTTTCAAAACTGTTGTTTCAGGGCATCCTTAATATCCTAAATAGATGCGCTCCCATTCTGAGATATGTACTTCATATACCAGTCTAGTGCTCTCTCTTCGAAGGCTAGGGACAGGTGCACTTTCTTCACAGTATCGATTACCATGCCCTGCACAGTCCATACCGAATCTGCCACAAACCAGAACCAATCCACATCTTCATCGGTCGTGCCTTTAAAGGTAGGTAATTTCAACAGTGCTGACATGTCTCCTTCTTGATAGGTTTCCCGTATTCACTTTTCAGTACCCTAACCCTTTCTCACAATGCTTCGGTCCTGGAAACGGAACCATTTGTTGGCTCGAGGGGTCCTGACCTAGGTTCGAAGCTCAAGGTTTGCCAACAAACCCCTATAATACTGGCCCTTTTGGCAATGAACTACTTGCACAGGTCAAAGTCTCACCCGAAGTAGTATGGGTGGGTGCTGGAACCAGGTTTCCACACCCTGAGAAATTATAGGGAAGGCAAGTAGAGTTGTGTTTGGCCTTGTGATACCCAGATCACCTTGTTCTTCACAGGGCCAAGTGGGTCTCTATTCGTATCCACGTGCGCTAGATCTATAATTATATGCTTTTATGACAGTAGCACAGCATTGCATAAACAGAATAGAACAAATCTAGATACAGAAAACACACTTACATAGATCTTCGCAACTTAAATACAGAAAACGCACAATTCAGTAATTACCAATGATTCACACAAATATTACTCACAGATTCAGTTATCTATCAACCTTTCTTATTCATCAATTCATCAATTCCTTCTTACAATTCGCTTCCCAGCCTGCGCACATAGCAACAGGGTCCGCACACAGCTGGACTTGGATCTCCGTGCACACAGCCAGCAGGAGACCTTTCCCCAAAAACCCAGACAGATAACTTAAACCACAATTCACATCAATCGTTCTTCAAATCTCTACCTTACAATACAAAATGTTCCTCTATTTATAATAATCTAGCCTAGACTTTCCTATGGTCCGCAAACCATGGTTTTCGGACCCCTCGTTTACCCTTTTACCCATTACAATGCTTTCGAGGCTTTGACCCATCCTAAAACCCCCACGCTAGATTAAATCTAAACAAAATTATTCAAAATGGATCAGTTTCGCAGCTCTTAGGAGACCCTATTCCAACAGGGATGATAGACCCTATTCATTGGTTATGGGGATGATGTCCAGTTTGACCAGTTTATTAGGAATGGTGCCCAAATTGACCTATAACATACACTAACAACAATAAGGGACTACACTAGTAATATAAGGCCCTAACATGCCCCTCTCCCTCAAAAAAGTGTTGTCCTCAACGCTTGAGTAGTTTTGGATGCTTCTGTATAAAATTTTGATCCTCCCATGTGGAATCTTCAGTGGGTAAGTTCTTCCACTTGACGACATACTCTGAAATTGATCGATTTCGTATCTGTCAAGTTCTTGTTTCTATGACTGCTTCAGGTTCCAATATGATTTTTCCGTCCTCATCAAATTTTGGCAATATTGTTTGAACCGGAATTTTGTCACCTATAACCTTCTTTAAGCATGAAACATGGAAAACTCGGTGCACTCAGGAAGATGCAAGAATCTCCAATTTGTATGCCATAGTACCGATATTTTGCAACACCTTGTAAGGACCATATTAATTTGGCGATAATTTATTATCCTTATTATCTTGCTTGAGGGACATTTGTTTGTATGATTTTTGCCGTAAAAATACCCAGTCACCTACATATAAACTTCTCTTGTTACGATGTTGATCTGCCTTTTATTTCATTTGATTTTGTGCCAAATTTAGGTTATCCTTTAAGAGTTGGAGAACTTGTTGTTAATGCTCAATGTGATCTTTCACTGCTTGAACCTTATAATTTTCTCTTAAATATGATGTGATTAACGGTGGATGATATCCATAAAGTTCCATAAATGGGGTCATTTTTTCTGCATTGTGGAAGTGTTATGCCACCATTCAGCTAGAGGTAACCAATTGACCATTGTGTTTGTTTATCAGGTACAAAGCAACGAAGATATCCTTCTAAACATTTGTTCACTATCTCAGTTTTCCCATCGTATTGAGGATGATAAGATGAGCTATGAGCTAGTTGAGTACCCAAACAAGAAAATAATTCTGTCCAAACATTTCCAGTGAAAATGAGATCTCTATCACATACAATGATATTTGGGTTTCCATGTAGTGTTTGAATTGTTTCATAAATGCAGTAGCAATTGTAATCACTTTAAATGGATGAGATAATGCACAAAAGTGTGCATACTTGGTAAGTCTATCAACTACCACCATGATGACACCATTCCTTCAGACTTAAGTAAACCTATGATAAAATCCATTGAAACATCCCCCCAACGTTGACTTGGAATGGATAAAGGTTGTAGTACACCCAAAGTCTTAATTGTCTCAACTTTATTTTGTTGAAAACCAAACATTCCGCCAAAAAATTTTGAATATCAGATTTAAGGCCATCCCAAAAAAATTATTTCTTCACCCTATGGTAAGTTACTAAAAATCCCAAGTGTCCTCCTAAGGGAGAGGTGTGCAATTCCAAAAGAATTTTTTGTTTTAGTTAGGAATTCTTACAAATATATGAGCGATATTTTTACCATAAGGAATCATTTTTCCAACTAAATGTATCAAATGTATTGGGATCTTGCTGCAAATTTTGAATCAGTGTCCATACTTCTTCATCATTCTTCCATTCCTCCCTTACTTCGGTTATCCAATCTGGTTGGATAATATAAATGGCACAAAGCAATGCTTCCACATCCTCATCCTTTCTTGAGAGTGCATCTACAACAACATTTAACTTCCCTTTTTTGTAAATGATTTCAAAGTCATAACCCAACATCTTTGTGACCCATTTTTGTTTCTCTTATAAAGATAGTCTTTGTACCAAAATTATTTAAGACTATCATGATCATTTTTTACCTTGAAGTGTCTTCCCATTAGGTAAGGTCATCATTTCTTTAGTGCATGTAGTATTGCCAACATTTCCTTCTCATAAATAGCTTTCTATAAATACTTTCCTTTGATTGGACGACTTTAAAAAGAAATGGGTCTTCCTCCTTGCACTAAAACATCACCAAATCCATTTCCTGAGGCATCACATTCCAAAATAAACTTATTTGTGAAGTCTGGTGTAGCTAAGAATGGTGCTTGGCACATTTCCTCTTTAAGATGTTCAAAGGCCTTAGTTGCTTCAGGGGTCCATGAAAATGAATCTTTATTCAATAATGTTCTTAGAGGTGCTGCTATTCTCCCATAATTCTTAACAAACTTGCGATAATACCGTGTTAACCTGATAAATCCTCGCAACTTCTTTATGGTTGTGGGACCTTTCCATTCCTTAATGGATTTAATTTTTTTAGGGTCTACCTGAACACCCTCCTAAGATACAATATGACCCAGATATTCCACCTCTTGTACTCCAAAGAAACATTTGGAGGTTTTTGCATATAATTGTTTCTCCTCCAATAGGTTGATCGCCCTATCAAAATGTTCAACATGATGATCCTTCCAAGAATTGTTGTAGAGTAGTATATCATCAAAAAATACTAACACAAATTTTCTAAGGAAGGGTTTGAAAATGGAATTCGTCAACCCTTGAAATCTAGAAGGTGCATTAGTAAGGCCAAAAGGCATGACCAAAAATTCATAATGACCCTCATGAGTTTGAAATTTTGTTTCGAGAATGTCTTCAGTCTTCATTCTAATTTGATGATATCCTAAATGGAGATCCAACTTGGTGAAATAAATTGCTCCATGTAATTCATCCAATAATTCATCAATCACAGGAATGGGAAATTTATCTTTAATAGTGAGCTTACTGAGTTCCCTTTAATCCGAACACATACGCCACGATCCATCCTTCTTGTGCACCAATCCTACTGGAGTAGAGAAATAACTTTGACTAGGTTGAATTATACTAGCCTCTAGAATTTCCACAATCATACGTTCAATTTCACTCTTTTGGACATAAGGATATCGGTAAGGCCTGATGTTTGGAGGAACACTTCCTAGAATCAAATGAATAGCATGATCATGATCACGAATAGGTGGGAGTCCTTTGGGAGTTTCAAACACCTTGGAATGGTTTTCCAAGAATTTTTGGAGATCTGGAGAAATAGATGATTTTGATGTTGGAACTTCTAGTGAGCATAATTGTGAAATTATGCCTCGTTGTTCTTTCTTTAGAAGATTTTTCATGACATTAGAGCTTATTATCTTTCCAAACTTCCCTATGATACCCTGTAATTCAACTTCCTTTCCTTCTAAAAAACATTTCAAGAAAATTTCTTGAAAATTAAAAGCTACCGTCCCCAAAGATTGTAACCATTGTACTCCTAGTACAACATTAGCAGCACCCATTGGAATGGAAAGCATTGGAATATTAAATACATATTCCCCCATGGTTAGCTTGATATTATGGTACTTTCCAGAGCAATTTGTAGTTCCTCCATTTGCCACAATTACTTGACACTCTGGCACTGGGTATAGGAAGCAATTCAATTCCTTGGCTACCTTACAGTGAATAAAATTATGGGTACTACCTGAATCAATAAGCATTATTACATTTTTCTTATTGATATTTCCTTCTATATTGAGAGTTTGAGGAGTGGAAATTCCTGCCAATGCATTACAAGATATTGTCAGTTTCATTTCTTCTTCCTCTAGGGTTGGTTACTGGTGTATATCCTCTTCTTTTAAAGTTTCTTGTTACTTTTCTTCCTCCTCTTCAAAATCTATGTAAAATAATTTCTTCTCAACATACTTATTGTTGATAATTTGGAGGGTTGGTGATTAATACAAAATTTCTCTTCTTGATAATTACTTGTGACGTTACTTGAGTACCTTATGTATTTTCCTTGTTATATTATTAAATCCTTCATCAAGTCAATTATCAAAAGACATGAGACACAAGACACAATAATTGGGCTCCTACATCCAGGGCAAAACCTCTCCCTCTTGGAGAGGAAAAACCACGAGAAATTATTCTTATAGATTTCAGATCACAAATACCATGACCCACAATCAAACACTTGACCTATTTATGCATCCAAGACCTTGTCCTTACTGCTTTTATGTCCTTCAGTTCTGACCCTTCTTCTCTTCACCAAATTGCATTGTTCTCCACTAGTACTTGATTTGAACATTTAGTTGAATCTTCGGTTGCTTGATATATATATATATATATATAGGCTATAGTTAGGAAAGTAAATCTCATATTTACTTTCCTATTTTTTCTATCACCTTCTTACTGCTCTTTCTTTGTGGAATATTTACAAGAATCTTCCAAACCAATGATCCAACTTTATAAGAGCTAGAGATTAACACCAATGTCACCTTTTTATCTACAATAATGCTTCAGAATAGTCCCCATAATATTCTCAAACAAATATGCACTTTAATACTTTAATACTACCCTTTAAACGTTGCATGAACCAAACCCTATAATTCTGAAACCACTTCAGAATTTTATCCGCACAATATTTCATGGACATTCAGTTGTAGTCCACACTTTTGTTCTTAGTGAACAGACTCACTTTTTTATACTACAATATCATCAAGTATATATGTTTCTTCTTCAACCTAAATTTTTTGATATACGCTATCAAAGGTTCGCACTGCAACTTTCGGTGATCTATTCCACAACTGAAATTATGCAGCAAACTGTTTCAGCGATGATTGAGAACTATCTCCACATATGACCAAAAATATCTTCTACTTAATCTGTATCAATAGCTACATGAACCCAGAACATATCCATTATTTTCTTCATATAACAGTCTGCAACTTATGCTCTTCAAATCTCAGAGAAATCTGCATCTTCTATGTATATATAGGAGTGTGTTCACTTAATTTAGGCTGACCATACCTCTTACTAGTATGCTGACTTTTCATGCTATAGAAAGGCCGACTTGATACATCAATATAGCATTTATTCCAGCGATTGAAGTGAGGGCTAATGAGAGCTACTCTTACATGGTTTCTGGACTTGGTCTTGAAGCATTTTAGATCCTTCATATATGACACTTATTACATTTATATCAAGAAAACAAACCCTAGATAGACATCAAGAAGAAGTCTATTTAACCTATAATAAAATCTTGCTCATGAAACCCATGAAGCAAGTACATAATACATTTTATTAAATACATAATTACATATTCAATATGAAGACCAACCTAGTTAAACTTTTCAACACTCCCTCTTAACTAGGGAGATATTCAAACAAGTACATGGTCACTTTCAAACTGAAGAATCTCATAAGAAGAATCGGATTGGTAATCGCATATGTATAGCATCATATCAACCAGCATTGTCCTAGTGCAAGGCCTTGACTAACAACCCCATCTCTCAATAAGACAATGGGCTACAATATTGGCAAGACACATGACTAATAGACATCATAGTCATTGTCTCTCCAAGGTACATACCCCACCTAGGTGTTCCCAGAGTATGACCTTTTTGGACTATTCTTCTCTTGGGTAGCCAGCCCTCCAAGAATATTGGTCCATGAATACTCTTATCTTGAATGCCCTATCTCATTCTCAAAGAGTATCGAATTCCAGATGATTACCCAATGCTCAATTCTATCTTCCAGGTGAAGACCAAAATGATGTGTCTATCCATTCTCTTCACATGGCCTTCACTAAGAATTATGGTTGTTAGTCTCTGTCTAGTGCATGACACATGTAATAGATAATCTCATATGTCACTCTCTCTCAAAACAAGAAGGAAATACTTCAATTTTCTTCCAAGTAAGAAACTTACCACTAGGCTCCCTCTCAATCACAGTCCTGTAGCAGCAATCCAACTACTCATTAATAATTCCTCCCCTCGATGTCATGGATTTCGATATTGAGGAATCTTCAACTTTTGGCTTCATAGGGCACAGATCATCCATCACTTTCAGTCACGAGTCATGTCCACTATCAAAAATTGATTCATCATTCCTTCTCATCTGGTTCACCATTATGCCATGCTGCTTTTCTTCAAATCATCTCCAAGGATCATACATCCTTTCTCATGATTAGCAGCCCTGCACAAATTCAGTCAGATAAACATATACATATGAACTTTTAAAACAAAAGTTACCTTAATGGTGATCTTTCACCATGACATCTTCTTGTAGGCATCGGCATCCTCTATTCAGATTGACACATCTCCTAATGATATGTTTTGTCAAGGGTCTTCTTATTTACCAGACTTCTGTCAGAGTCTACATATCCTCCTAGGAGATATCCTAGTCACATCTTCTTGGCTTCTGAATGATAACTGCCTCTTGACATGGTTTCATTTCATGATCTCTTCCATTTTTCACATTCTCCATTCCCATGAACTTACAAATTTCTTATTTCACGTTCATATACAACCACCTCATATTCCATGAGGACATATTATGTTGATTTCATCTGTCAGTGCACTGAGAGATACTCCTCCATATATCATACTTCTAAATACATAAGTCAATTACCTGCAAGAATATGACATGAATACACAACATCCAATGTCAGCATATAAATATATACATATCTCATACCTTTCTCCCTTGAGTCATCCTGTAGAAATTTCTCAAGACTGAGGAGCTTCATTCCCTTGGCCTGGTCCATCAATATGTCATCACATCCCATAAATTTGTTTCCATGATGACCCTTGCTCTTGATGACTACTTTCCATTAGTAATGTTGTTAGAGACATTTTCATGGAGTTGATTCACCAGGAGCTCCAACCATGCTTCGATCAAGATGCTACATTACTTCCTATCATACAACCAATAGAAATCACCTAAAGGAGAAGATTATCTCAATTATATAGGAGA
This sequence comes from Pinus albicaulis, assembly GCA_034641835.2. NCBI lineage: Eukaryota > Viridiplantae > Streptophyta > Pinopsida > Pinales > Pinaceae > Pinus > Pinus albicaulis. Next base: position 199,360,323 of record CM076570.1, read on the forward strand.
TCCCTCGCTTCTTCTTTCTTAGATTTCTTTGCATCGGGTTCTTTCCTCATTTCAGAGACATGGCCTTCTTCCCTATTTCTCTTTTCCTTTTTTAGATTAAGGAAAATTTCTATTATAATGCCCAATTTCATCATATCCAAGGCATCATGCTTCGTCCATATTTCTTCTTTTACTCTGAGGACCAAAACTTACCGAATCTTTTGTTCTTCCTAGACATGGTTGCAAAGGCTTGATTCCCTTCACTTGATCTTGTAACAGCTTTGAATTTCAATCTTGTTTCCTTTATTTTACATAGAGACCCTAAATCATGAAATGGTGTGGCTTCTTTCTTCCTGTATAAACCTGAAGTGAAGTTTCCCCATTCATCTAGAAAATATTTCAACACCACTTTATTCATCTGTGTCAGGCATTACTTCTCCTAGTTTCTATAGATGATCTCAGAGAGATTGCTTCTCCTATAGTACTCACAGAGAATAGCTCCGCCAATTTCTCATATAATCTTTTTTATGATTCTAGATTTGATACATCAGAGATGAGAGAGTGCTTTATGGATTCTATAAGAATCCTTTAGGCTCTTATATCTCACTTCATATATTTGGCATGAATTTATCGTCCTTTTCTTCTATGCAGGAAAGTTTGAAACCCTAACCAGTTTGTTGCTTTCTTTGCAAAGAAGACATTTTGATAGATTCATATAAATTCATAAAGATACTTACTTGTGAATATTATTTTCTTCTTGTATCAGCTTCATTGTTGAAGATGATGGCAGAAAACCACTCTTAGATTGATTTCGAAGTAGGTGATCTTGGATCCTTGATGATCAAGGATTTCTTCAGAATGAAGATGTCTTCAATAGATGATGTCCTCTTCTACCATTGTCTTGAATGTAAATATTTGATGGTAAAGAATATTTTATTGAAACGGTGATCCTTTGAATTTTTGAGAATTGGTAGGGCTTATGATTAATACAAAAATTCTCTTCCTGATAATTACTTGTGAACTTGCTTTTGTCTTCTTAGTTAATCCTTCATCAAGTCAATTATCAAAGTACTTATACAAATGCAGTGACAGAATTGATTTTATCTGTAACTGAATATCTTACAATGTAATTAGGATGGTAAATCTCTGATCTACCTTCCTTACCATCTATATCCTTTATATCACTAACTTGACTATGACACATTCTTACAATAGATACTGCATAGCTCAAAGATATATGCGCTTGTACCTCTTGTACCTATCCGCAAATCTATTCTCTGGTGCACCCAACTGCAGTCTGTTCTTCCTGTTCTTTCCGCAATATACTGCCCTTCAATCTGAACTAAACCCTGTGCTTAGATACACAATTTTAGATGCTACAAAACCTCAGTAAGATCCGCAATTTCTATTCCTTCTCCAACGATGTCTGTCTCTTACTTATCAGCAATTTTCTGTGTTTTTTTGTGAAGGCTACAGGGGTATTTATAGTTGTTTTCCCCTATATATAAGCCGACCTTACAAGTGAACCAGTGTGACTATTTAGGAGCCAACATGACTGTTTAGGAGGCCGACTTCTCCAACAGTTTGAAGGCTAACTTGACACATTATTTAGGCTTGTCTATCAACATTGTATGAGGGCTAAATGATAGCCATTATTCCACGGTTTAAGGACTTGGTCTTGGAGCATTTTATTATCTTTGTCTCCTTCTTTTCATAATCATGAAGACCGACCTAGTTACATTTTATAACACTCCCTCTTAACTAGGGAGGTATTCATATAGTTACATGATCATTTTTAAACTAAATAATCTCATAAGAAAAATCGGATTGGTAATCGCATCTGTATATCATCATTTCAACCAGCATTGTACTAGTACAAGGCCTTGACTAATAGCCCCATCTCTTCAACGAGACAATGGGCTTCAATGCTGGTGAGACACGTGACTTATAAACACCTTCGTAATTGTCTCTCCAAGGTACATACTCCACTCAGGTGTTCCCAAAGTATGACCCTCCTGGACTATTCTTCTCTTGGGTAGCTAGACCTCAAAGAATATCGGTCCCTAACTACTCTTATCTTGAAAGCCTGATCACATTCTCAAAGAGTATCAAATGCCAGATGATTACCCAATCCTTCATTCTATCTTCCCAAGACAAGAATGATGTGTATATCTCTCCCTCCTAGGGAGGACCTATTCCACAAGGGAATGTACTCATTCTTATACAAAGAATGTACCTAAGCTCATCCTTAGGAATTACCAAGTTTCTTCCAAGTAAGAAACTTATCATCGGGCTCCCCCTTAATCAGGGACCTCCAGCAGCAATGGTGAGACACCCAGATGCTCATGAAGAATTCCTGTCCTCGATGTCATGGATTTTGGTATTGAGGAATCTCCATATTTTAGCTTCATAGGGCATAGATCATTCATCACTTCCATCCTAAGTTTTGTCAGCTATCAGAGTGATTCACCAGACTTCCTTATCTAGTCCACTATTGTGCCATGCTGCTTTCCTTTGAATCATCTCAGTGATGATCTTTCACCATGACATATTCTTGTAAGCATCTACATCCTTCATATAGATTGACACATCTCCTAATGATATGTTTTCCAAGGGTCTTCTTCTTTACCAGACTTCTGTCAGAGTCTACATATCTTTCCAGGAGATTTCCTAGTCACATATTATTGGCCTCCAGATGATAATTTCCTCTTGACATGGTTGCATTTCATGATCTCTTCCTCTCTGCACATTCTTGATTCCCATGGATGTACAACTTTCCTAGTTTCTTGTTCATATACAACCACCTCATATTCCATGAGGACATATTATGTTGCTTTCATATGTCCATGCATTGAGAGATACTCCTCCATAGATCATACTTCTAAGTACAAAAGTCCATTACCTACAACCACATGACATGACTTCAAAACATCCAATGTCAGCATATAAATATATACATACCTCATACCTTTTTCCCTTGAGTCATCTTGTAGCAATTTCTCAAGAATGAAGAGCTCCATTCCCTTGGCATGCTTCATCAATATGTCATCACATCCATAAATATGTTTCCATGATGACCCTTGCTCTTGATGACTGCTTTACATTAGTAATGTTTGTCAGAGAGGTTTTCCTGGAGTTGATTCACCGAGAGCTCCTACCATGCTTAGATCAGGATGCTACATTATCACATAACCAACAGAAGTCAATTTCTTATTCATAATTTTGTGTAATTTTCCTTGATTCTTATTTTCTTTCTCCTATTGAGATTGTCCCTTTAAGACCAACTTTCTTGTAATGTCCATAAGTCTTCCACTTTTCCTAAAATTTTCTTTTTCCTTATTTTCCATATTATCATCTCTTCCAGACCTCATAATTGAGATATTATGAAGATATCCCTCCATTCTTTGATACCTTCAATTTTGTGTAAATCAGGTCTAAGTGTCATGACCTTCTTTATTGCATTGAATGGTTCTTTCAACTTATAATATATTCTCTTGATGTCTCCAATCTTGTTATATAGGGATTTAAGGAATTTTTCTGATTTCAGAAGAATCCTTGAGCCCTTCTATCCTTTTCCATGTATTTAGATGAATCTTGACCTTTGGAGACTTTTCATGACTTTACTTTCTTCAAGGACTATGACTATCGTCTGCATGCAAGGAATCTTGGTAACCCAACCAACTTATAGATTTCCCTGCAAAAACAAATTCATTATACCAAATTTGATTATAGAATAAAAGATACTTACTTGACAAGTGAAGATAAAGTCTTCAGCTTGGTCACCTTGATGGTATTTGATAAAATATGTATTAGTGCTCTCTCTTTGGATGATCTTCTTCCAAATGAAAAAGCCTTTCTTCAGTAAAGGAGATTCTTCCTTTTGATCTAGCTCTTTTAGAGGATTTCAAAACTTTTGTTCTCATGTCACATAAGAATTCTTTCTAGCATCAAGATCTTTCCTTGCTTGCACCAATGTCACTATGATCACCAAGGTAGTAGTTCTGATATTTCCATCACTGAATAGTACCGAGGAGTATATGTGACAGCACCAACATATGGCATCAAAACGTGTGATTGAGATGAGATGTTACTCAGGTAGTATTGTTATTCTTTTTATGTTTATTTATACTAGACCTGAAGTAGCACAAACCCAAACTGTAACATATCACCGAAATTATGTTTAGTATTTTTACTGCGATCTGCACTAGGTATGCCGAGAGCATTGTTGTGATTCCACTGATCTGAAGTTACCGAAAAACACCTCTGAAATTAGCCCGAGATTTCCTGAAGATGATCCAAATTGTAGGTTGTGATATTTGGACTCTTATTGCCTCCCAAAATCTTAGAGAATTAGATCTCTGAACTTATCCTTTCTGCGATGAAATTTGACTAGCTTATATTCTTTGAAATCTTATCCTTGCGTGTCCTTAGATTCCCTTCCTTAATTTTCACCTTAGCTTTGATACCATGTTGAGAATTGGTAGGGCTTGTGATTAATACAAAAATTCTCTTCCTGATAATTACTTGTGAACTTGCTTATGTCTTCTTAGTTAATCCTTCATCAAGTCAATTATCAAAATACTTATACAAATGTAGAGACACAATTGAGTTTACATGTAACTGAATATCTTGCAATGTAATTAGGAAGGTAAATCTCTGATTTACCTTCCTTACCATCTATATCCTTTATATCACTGACTTGACAATGACACATTCTTACAATAGATACTGTATAGCTCAAATATATCTGCGCTTGTACCCTCCTGTACCTATCCACAAATTTGTTCTCTGGTGCACCCAACCATAGTCTGTTCTTCTTGTTATTTCTGCAATATACTGCCCTTCGATATGCACTAAACCCTGTGCTTAGATACACAATTTTAGATGCTACAAAACCTCAGTAAGATCCACAATTTCTATTCCTTCTCTAACGTTGTCTGTCTCTTAATTATCCGCAATTTTTCTATGTTTTTCTGCGAAGGCTACAGGGGTATTTATAGTTGTTTTCCCCTATATATAAGCCGACCTTACAAGTGAACTGGTGTGACTATTTAGGAGCCGAAATGACTGTTTAGGAGGCCGACTTCTCCAGCAGTTTGAAGGCTAACTTGACACATTATTTAGGCTTGTCTATCAATGTTGTATGAGGGCTAAATGATAGTCATTCTTCCACGGTTTCTAGACTTGGTCTTGGAGCATTTTATTATCTTTGTCTCCTTATTTTCATAATCATGAAGACTGACCTAGCTACATTTTACAACACGAATGAGATGACTATCTTGAGAGTCTTCCTTGCAAACTGATTTGATTTTTCACCCAAACTTTGATTTTTTCTTCCTGGAGTGTCTCTTTGTCAAGTAGCCCTTGAGTTCAGCACCTTATCTCTGAAACCATGTTGAGAATTTGGAGGGTTGTTGATTAATACAAAAATTCTCTTCATGATAATTACTTGTTAGGTTACTTGATTACCTTATGTCTTTTCCTTGTTATATTATTAAATATTTCATCAATTCAATTATCAAAAGATACAAGACACAAGAATTGGCTCCTAGAGCCAGGGAAAAACCTCTCCTTCTTGGAGAGGAAAACCCACGAGAAATTCTTCTTATAGATTTCAGATGACAAGTACCATGACCCACAATCAGACCCTTGACCTATTTATGCATCCAAGACCTTGTCCTTACTGCTTTGATGTCCTTCAATTCTAGCCCTTCTTCTCTTCACCAAATTGCATTGTTCTGCACTAGTACTTCCTTTGAAAATTTAGTTGAATATTCGGTTGCTTGAGATATATATATATATATATATATAGGTTGTATTTAGGAAAGTAAATATCATATTTACTTTCCTATTTTTTCTATAACCTTCTCACTGCTCTTTCTCTGTGGAATATTTACAAGAATCTTCCAGACCACTGATCCAACTTTATATGTCACCTTTTTATCGACAATCTTGCTTCATAATAGTCCACATATTATTCTCAAACAAATCTTCACTTTAATACTTTAATATTTTCCTTTAAACGCCAAACCCTATAATTCTGAAACCACTTTAGCATTTTATCCGCACAATCTTTCATGGGCATTCAGTTGTAGTCTGCACTTCTGTTCTTAGTGGATAGACTCACTTTGTTATACTACGGTATCATCAAGTGTATTTGTTTCTTCTTGAACCTAAAGTTTTTGATCTACGCTATCAAATGTCTGCACTGCAAATTTCAGTGATCTATTCCACACTAAAATTCTACAGCACTCTGTTTCAGCGATGATTGAGAGCTATCTCCACAGATGACCACATATCTATTCTACTTAATCTGTATCAATAGCTACATGAACCCAGAACATATCCGCTCTTCTCTTCATATAATAGTTCGCAACTTATGCTCTTGAAATCTCACAGAAATCCGCATCTTCTATGTATATATAGGAGTGCATTCACTTAATTTAGGCCGACCATACATCTTACTAGTAGGCCGACTTGTCATCCTATAGGGAGGCTAACTTGATACATCAATATAGCATTTCTTCCAACGATTGAAGTGATGGCTAATGAGAGCTACTCTTCCATGCTTTCTGAACTTGTTATTAGAGCATTTTAGATCCTTCATGTATGACACTTATTACATTTATATCAATAAGACAAACCACAGATAGACATCAAGAAGAAGTCTATTTAACCTATAATACAATCTTGCTCATGAAACCCATGAAGCAAGTACATAATAAACTTTATTATCTTTGTTTTCTTATTTACATAAAATACATAATTACATAGTCAATATGAAGACTGACCTAGTTACACTTTTCAACACTTATGACCTTTAGTGTATTTGATATCACAATTATAGCAAAGCCCTTTTTCTCTTTTTTCTTCCAATTATCGTGGTGTCAACCTTGTAGGTTGTGGAAGTATAGGAGTAGCAACACTTCCATATTTATAGTTGTGAGCAGTAGGCTTCCTTGTTGCCATAATTTTGCTTTCAATTTTTCCTTCTTTTAGCACTGAAAATGTTAATGGTGTAATCACCATTCTGTCACTATTCTCAAATTTTTATTGTGTCTTAGTCCATGTCCAAAGTTTGATTCCTCTCCAATAAAATTTAAAAAAGAGTCCCAACATCAAGGTATTTTTAAGTGAATAGGTGTCATAGTGTTTTAGAGTCCTAAAAGAAGTTAAAATCTTTGTTTTGGACTATTTTAGTGTTGAAGGTTAGTCGATGTTTGGGTAATAAAATTGCAGTCATCTAGTGTGGAATAATATCTAATTTTGTTGCAAATTTATTTTCAAAACAGTAAAGGGTAGTTATTTCTCAGAAATGGAAGTCATATGTTCCACATAGTGAAAAGTGTAGCTATTTCATTGATATTTTAGTTATCGTAGAAAAGAGGCTACAGGTAAATAGGTAATCAGTTTTCGAAGCGGAAAATTAAGGCTTCGTGGCAACCAAAGTTCTTTAAAATGAAATCGCAACTAGAATAAAGCAGCTTAACCAACAGAGTGGGAGATATAGAGAAGAGAAAAAAACAATATTTAAAGGAATCTGGTCAGGAAATAGACTAAGGAATGAAGCAACGGAGAAGAACCGCATGCAAAAGGAACAAATGGCCATGATCTAATCGCAGATTCAAAGGGAAGAAGACCAACGACTGAGATTAAAGCGCACATGGAGCGACTTCGCAAAACATAGTTTTCAAAGTTTATTGTTAAGTCAAAACACATGCTATGTTAAGTGATTTTCGATGTGATGAGGCGAAGAGCGAGCAAAGAAGACCGTCAAATCTAGGCGCAGATCAACAGTGGAGATTAAAGCGCGGATGAAGCGATTTCACAAATTGCAGTTTTTAAAGTTTATCGTTAAGGCTTCGCATGGTGTGTTAATTGATTTGCAATGCGATGAGGCGAGGGACACGTGTCAACATAGCGCAATAACGTGATTTCGTAAATCGCAGAGTTTACAGTTTAGCTGTTATCAGTGTAAAGTTAAATTTGTGGGTGGTCAATTTGTGATTGCTTCCTATTGGTCAAGTGGTTGTGGGGCCCAAGAACCACGGTTTCGTGTGTAATGCATGTTAAAATGTAGTTGTGTGCTGCATTAATATTTATACAAGGAAGAAAACATGACACGAAGAAATCACATGTAATGATAAGGTGGAAGCATGGAAGCTTAGTGGGATGACTTGGCACTAGTTTTTGAATCATTTCAAAAACGTGTCATTGTTCCCTGTTGTAATTGCAGGCACGAAATTAGAGAAGAGAGGTCAGTTAACGCTCAAACTATGGCCTATTTGTATGATACAGGTAAACCAAAACTAATCCTCCAGTAAGCAGTCTTAGGTTTCAAAGCAAGCAGTCTCAAGTTCTGTGGATAGCATTGCAACTAGATCTTAACAGTTGTATTTGTGAGTAGTGTAGCTGTCGAAAAATGGGAAAAGGAGGAAATTTAAATAGGTCAGAACCTACTAACACAAGATTTGTGGATGCAAGGGAAAAATCACAATTCAAATATGTACGTTGGTATAAATTCTTCCAGAAATTTTCTGTGGAAAATGTGGCACTGGCTCAAGATTTCACTGAGTCTTTTGATGGTCAAAAGGTCATGTTATGTAGCAAAACATTCAACATTTCCAAGGCTATCATAGCCCGATCAACCCAGTCTTCTTCAACCGGTGAACATTGGTTTAAAAGCAAAGTGTTTCCTGAAGAAGTAAGTTCCTACCTTAAGCCCGAATATGCTCATATGAAATGGAATTCAACTGCTCGTATTTCTTGTTTCAAAGCTGAGTGGTAGAATGTTATTACCTCAGTCCAGAAATACATCACATGGAAAGGGAGGCTTTCCTCTGTTCATCATTATCAGTTGAGATTCGTGGCCCACGTCTCAGGAGAAAAACCTTTGAACCTACCATATTTCCTATATAAATCTCTGCTTAAAATTTCCCTCAAGCTACAAAAAAGTCCAAACTACCCCTTGCATAATTTGTATCACAAAGGGCTGGTTAAAATTTTAGTTGTCTATCATCTTAGAAAGAAGAAAATTACTTGGGATAGGTTTTTAAGAGAGGAAGGGTTTAGCATTATTAATTCCAAAAAAAGTTAGGGAGGAAAAAGAAGAAAGATGTCCATGAGAAAACCAATGTTGCCCCTGTTTCACATAGTTCACCATCTTCTCCTAAGATGCCTATCTCAAAGACTAAAGAAAAAATTGCCTCCTCATCATGAATCCAACCTAAGAAGAAAATTCTCATGGCAGAAGAACCAGTGGAAGTCAACCATGGTCTTCTTTCACCTAAGCATGTTTTCTCACCAGTGGAATTCAACCCTGGTATGAAAATTTCAAGCTAGATTCTTGAGTCATCTCATCAAGTGCATCCAAACAGTGGCACATCTCTCACTGATTCCACCCTCTCACAAGTTTTTTTTTCTCTCAAGAAAGGCAAACAGAAAATGACAGAACCTACCATATAAGCAGAGCCTACTTTGGCTAAATTAGTATCCTCCATGTGTTCTTCGATCAAGAAGAGGAATAAAAATGAGATACATTCTTATTCCTCATTTGAAGACAATAGTGATCCTGATTACACAGAATCAAAAGATGAGGAGACAGAGTCTAGTAAATTTATACATGGAGAAAATAGGTCCAAATTCATTCCTAATCCCTATGTCAAAATACCTCATACTAGACCAAGAAACAAACTCAAGCTAAAAAGCAAGCTAATTGCCAATCCTAAACTCAGGGATGAAATTATCAACATTGAAGAAAGTCCAGAAAACAAATTTGAAAGGAAGAAGAAAGCTCAGTCAAAGAGTCAAGCATAGAAAAAGAGGTCTGATAAAAGGGTGACTAAAGTAGAATCCACAAGAATCTTTTCTTCTATTCTGGACCTTTGATGAATGAAGAACAGGGCTGACTTGGAGGAAAATTTTCGGTAAATGTTCCATGTTTTTCGGTTATTACTACCTTTTCTGTGAAAGTAGAAATTATTTTGAAATATCAGCATGTGATGGAAATGGGTTACTTTTCGTTTTGAATCATGATGGTGACATTAAACAGATGAAGTGGAGAGGTTATTCAGTTGCAATGGATGCTTCCAGGTGTCTTATATCTAGCCTTCTCTAAAATATCATGTTTATGTTTTGAAGGAGACAGCCACATGTCATTCCCAATGTTTTTGCACTTTTTGTTGAAGATTGGTTGCATTAAAACATCAGAGTGGTATTCGAATAAGCTACCACTTCACACAACCATTTCGGAGTGACAGCCTTCATGATGTTTATCTTGTTTTTAATGTACCACTTTGTAATTAAGATTAAGGGATAAGCCTCACCTCTTGCAGGAGGTTGTAATAACTTTTGAAACAGATTTACCTTTTTCTATGGAAGATGACAGTATCATGTTTTGTATATATATTCCAAAGTGATAGGAAGTCAGGGTTGGTTGGTGGTTATAGAATTTTGACTTATATGATCTGTAATATTTTTTATGAATGAAATGGAATGATACTACTAAGGACGTATTACCAATTTGTTGTGTGTATTGTCTACTTTAGTTGTGTTTCCGTATCTCCTTTCTTCCAGTTCCAGTTTGCAATTCATCATAATGTTATGTGTTTTTGTTAGTCTCTTAAGCATGTTATGTGTTTTAATAGTTATTGTTAGTCTCACACAGTGAGAATTCCTAATAAAATATATGTTATAATAGTGGAAGAGCATCACTCATGATAATTATTCTTCATGATATTTTAGTGAGAATCTTGTCAGACTAGAAATAGCTTTCTCTCAATGGAATATTGTTAAACTGCTTCTTTTGTGAATTTCTACTAAATGCAGTAGATTTCTGTTTTACAGACCTACTGATTCTTCTCTCATCTCACAATTTCCTCTCTTCATAGACTACAAAATTGCACCTTGCTACCACATCAGATTCCAATGCCCTCTTTAGTAGAACAGTGGATTTGACCGAAATCTCTCTTCAGTGAATCGGAGTTTATACCATCTTCCAATCCCATAAAAAAAAAACATCAAAATTTCCTTAGAGTTTAAGATGTGTCTGCTCAGGCGCTTTCTGCAGTCCAATTTCTGATTCCAGCGCCAACAGATTTTGGTGCGTCTGTCGGGAGATGAAGGCCTTGTAACGAAGTATTATCCTGAGTCTATTGTTATGAATTGTTGATAATCAGTTCTTGATGGTGAACAATAATTGGTGACCTGAATAAGACTGCAAATTTGTTCACCTGGCAACTCCATGAAGAGGAAGAGGGGTTTCAAGACCTCCTTATACAAGGAGGAATCAGAGATCTCCAACTGTGACTCCAATTTCTAACCCAGAGAAAATAATCAAAGATGCTAAAGGAAAATAGAGATCAGGTGAAGCCACATCTCAGTCAGTGAAGAAGGTACACAAAAAGTACATTCCAAAGCAAAATGTACCTCTATCTACTTTAGAATCTAAATAGGTTTTGGTTTCAAAAGATTCTATTGAAAAATCTCAAGTTGAAACTACTCCTCTATCAAATAAAGTGGATGTTGTTAACCTAGGCTCAGTTGAAGGTTTTTCTTACTCATCACCTAGTAAATCTGAAATAAGTATTGTTCTATTCAAAGAAGGAGAAATTGAATTTCTAAGTGTTGAAAATAATTCAAAAGAGTTTCTACTGATTGAAGAGGAATAAGAAAAAGTATTGGCTACTGCACCTTTCCTTGAGAGGGATATTTTTACTGGAGAAGATTTCAAGACTATTTTAATTTTCCTTCAGACTCATCCTGAATACCAATCTCTTGCCACCCCTCAGCAAGAATATTTTCCTTTCTCTCCAAATATATCTATTAGGTCATCTTCCTCTTATCCACTTGAAGAGACTGTACCTGAAGGTCTTAATTTTAATTTATCTCATTTCCTTTCTCAAAAAAATAAAACTGAATTAACTCCATCCCCTCAAGGTACAATTTTAGATTCTGATTCTTCTACTGAAGGAGAATTCAAGACATCCTATGTTCATATTTTTGAAAACCCACTCTTCTTAGTCCCAAATCCTAAAAAATCAGCTCAAGACCCCCAATTTTCTACTGTCTCAAATCAGAATCAGAATTTACCAATTGTAATTCCTATTTCTCAAACAGCTACATCAGTTGTACATCAGAAAAATATGGCCCAGCTTTCCCTTACGAAGATGCAACAGATAGTGGCTGCGATATATGCGCCACTTTTTCTCCCTCAACACATGCATGCACTTCCCCAAGGAGATTACTTGAAATATCTTCCAAATACACTAGGGAGGGAGAAGGAGTTTCTGTTGAACAACATTTAGTGGATTTCTATATTTATGCCGACAATCAAAATATTGAACATGAAGATGTTTGGTCAAGACTCTTTGTTCGTAGCTTGGATGGTGAAGCTCAAAAATGGTTTAGAAGTTTGGCTCCAAATTCAATTATAGGAATTGATGAATTAGAAGAGATATTTGTGAAACATTGGGGTGATAGGAAAGATTATGTTTATTATCTTACAGAATTTGGAACTCTGAAGAAAAAGGCAGATGAGTCTTTAGTTGATTTTACTAAGAGGTTTAACAATATTTATCAGAAAATTCCTGAAGAGATTAAACCCACTGAAACCACAACTATGATAAATTTTTCAAATTCTTTAGATTATGAGTTTTCCTTATGGTTGAGGGCTGAAAAAGCAGAGGCACTGACAACTATGCAAGAGGCTGCAATTGGAGTGCAGTCTAATCTCATGGATTCTAATAAATTAAAAATGGAGGAAGAAAAGGCAGCAAAAGACAAAAAGAATATGAAATAAGAAAAGCATTCTTCTTCTAAATCTCTTTCAGTAGAAGAAAATATTGATCAAATGTCCAATTTGATCAAGGAACTCGCCTCTAATATGTCAAAATTAGAGGTAGAAAATAAACCAACTACTAGAGCCAATCAAAACGAAGCTAATAGAAATCAGGATCCCTTCAAGAGGCCTTTTCAGCCTCAACAAATCCTACAGCGCCCAAGGAGGAATGTTGATGATCAAAATGTACAGCCTCCTTTGAAAATTTTTGTTGAAGAAGAACAGCAAGGAAATGAGGAAGAAAATGAAGAAATAAACCATGTGGGAGAAACTTCACAGTCAACATGTTTGACATTGCAGGAATTTGAAGATAGATCAATAATTTGTTTTTTTTTCTGATGATATGTATGCTCAAATTTATGCATAGAATGATGAAAAACAACAAGAAGTTCAAAACAGAAATTACCCTTTGAGTTTAAAATGTCTTGTTCAGCAGCCTCAACAAAAATCAGATTCAGATAAATAAGCTACTAAACATAAGGCAAAGGTAAATGAGGTTCCTCCACCTCAAAATTCTGCCCCAATTGTTAAAATTACTGCAGAAATAAGGAATTAGTTCCAATTTATTTCAATTTCAAATCTAAATTGAATAAAATCAAAATTCTAGTCCCACTATTGGAATTATTGAAAAATCCAGCATATAAAGAGTCTTTTAAGAGTCTATTGTAGCCTCCTCTCACTCCTAATTCAGTCAACCTTGAGGATGAGCATCCCACTATTTATCTAGGTTGTCATGTCCAAGACCAAAATGATGATAACTCACCGCTTTTTTACTTGTCACTTAACATACATGAAAAAATATTGCATAATTTTCTGTTAGATTTTGGAGCTTCCCGCAATCTTATGCCAAAGAAAGTGATGGATGAATTGGGATTAGAGATCACCAAGAAATACCATGATCTTTACACCTTTGACTCCAAAAAATTCAAGTGTCTAGGAGTGATAAAGGATTTGGTTGTTTCCATTACCCAGCTGCCTATGAAGAGCTTAGTGATGGACATTGTGGTTGTTGACATTCCTTTTATATTTTGGATGTTACTTTCCAGATCTTGGTCTAAGAAATTGGGAGGTACCCTTCAGATGGACATGTCGTATGCTACCATCCCAGTATTTGGAGGGGAATTCAGAAGGTTGTATAGGGAAACACAAATGGACGACATCATTAGTGATCATCACAATCCATCAAACCATCCCATATATGCTGAAGAAAAGGAATTGGGGTCATCAATTCTGCACCTTACTGCTGATGATAATTATTTCCAGCTTGAATCAAGTGAAAAACAACACTTTCAAGGTGCAAATTCGTAGCATTCAGAAGAAAGACATATCTGGAAATTGTACTTTGAAGGAGCCTCTTCAAGAGAAGGATGGGGAGCCGACATAGTCCTCATTTCTCCTACTTAGCAGAAGGTGACCATATCTACAAACTGCAATTTTCTACCACTAACAACATTGCTGAGTATGAAGCACTTGTGTTGGGTATGAAGCCAACGAAAGATTTGGGAGTAGAATAGCTAATTTCCTTTGGTGATTCAGAGTTGGTGATTAAGCAAGTGAGAAACAATTACCAAGTGAAAAATTCAAAATTTAAGAATTATAGGAATGAAGTCTAGGATTTGATTGAGCATCACTTTTCAGCATTTAATATAAATGTTGTCATTAGAGAAGAAAATCAAATTGCTGATTCACTAGAAATTGTTGCTAGTAATTTCAAAGTTCCTCTAGATGTCAAAGAAGTCTATGATGTTCAAATAAAAAACAGGCCTTCCATTCCTGATAACATCAAGCACTGGAAATTATTTGAGGATTACAGGGAGATTCAGGAATGTTTAGAGGGTGTAGAAGAGTTTGCAGACATACAAATTGATGATAAGCAGGAGATTGTTGAAAACCAAAATAGCAGCCCTTTTAAGAAAACTATGGTTGGGAAGAACATTATAGATCTGAAAACTAACTTTATTCCTAAGGGTTTGGTTCCTTTATAAATATTGTTTGATAATAATGATGTTTTTCTTAAGCCTGAAAGCAAGGTTGATGTAGAGAGTGCAATATAGTGTAACATTGGTATAGAAGATCAGCCAAGATTAGTCAAAGTGTCTAAATTCCCTCCTCCAGAAACCAAAACAAAATATATCAAATTGCTAAAGGAATTTGCTGATATTTTTGCATGGTCTTATAGTGAGTTGAAAACTTATGATAAGAGCATAATGGAGCACAAGATCCCCTTGAAAACAGATGCAAAGCTTGTAGCACAAAAAATCAGACACATCAATCCCATGTTGCTCCCAATCATTGAGAAAGAAATCAAAAAAATATGGGAAGAAAATATTATTTTTCCTTTGAGATTTTCTAACTGGGTAGCTAATATAGTGCCATTACAGAAAAAGAATGGAAAAATAAGGATTTGTGTTGATTTTTGAAACTTGAACCGGTGCTCCTTGAAAGATAACTATCCACTGCCCAAGATGGACTATATCTTGCAGAAGGTTGTAGGATCCAAAAGACTGTCAATGATTGATGGATTTTCAGGCTATAATCATATTTCTTAAGACTAAGAAAAGACAACATTTACCACCCTGGGGCACATTCATGTACAACAAAATGCCATTTGGTTTGATGAATGCAGGTGCAACCTTTCAAAGGGAAATGGATATTGCCTTTGTGGGAGAAAATGATAGATTTGTGGTTATCTGTTTGGATGACATCACAGTATATTCAAAATCTGATGAAGACCACTTGAAACATCTGGAACAAGTTTTTGACAAATGCAAAAATTTTGGTTTGTCCCCAAAAAAGCCATATCTTTTTGTCCAAGAAGATAAATTATTGGGACATATTGTAACAAAAAGTGGCATCTATATTGATCCGGGAAGAGTAGAAGCTATTCAGAAGATTGGTTTTCCAAGAAATAAGAAGGAATTGTAGTCATTTTTGGGAAAATCAATTTTCTGAGGCGTTTTGTTCCTAACTTTGCAGAGCTAATCAAACATATAAATTGTTTTGCTGAAAAAAGATGTATAATTTAAGTGGTGAGATGAAGCTAAAGATTATTTTTCAGCAATTAAGTCTTCTTTGACTGAAGCACCAGTTTTGATTAGTCCTAATTTTGAAAAGAATTTTCTAATTTTTTCATATGCTTCAGAAGAAACAATTTTAGTTGTCTTACTACAGAAGAACAAGGACGGTTTAGAGCAGCCAATTTCATTTTTCAGTCGTGCTTTAAGGGATGTTGAATTAAAGTACAACTTGACTGAAAAACAAGCATATGCACTAGTTAAGGCTTTGAATTATTTTTGAGTTTATGTGTTGCATTCAAAAATAATTTCTTTTGTGCCCAATATCACTGTTAAATATGTGTTGTTGCAGCTAGATACAGATGGAAGGAGAGGATGATAGCTAACCAATATTCTGGAATTTGATGTTGAAATCAAACCAACTAAATTGATAAAGGGTCAGGGCTTGGCTTGCTTGATGGTTGAATCTAACTGAAAAGCTTTAAATCTGAATGTGGAGGTAGCAGAAGGAGAAGATGGAGAAGTTATTGCTAATTATCCTGAAATATTTAATTCAGATTGGTACAAGGATATAGTTTACTTCTTGTTAAATTTCAACTGTCCACCTGAAATGGAGAAATCTAAAATAAGATCTTTTAAATTGAGAGTTGTGAAGCATTGCATTTTGGAAGACCATATTTACTGGAAGGATGTTGTTGGCATCTTGTTAAGATGTATAGATGAAGCAGAATCCCAAGAGATTATGACAAAGATACATGCAGGAGTGTGTGGAGGGCATTTATATTGGAGATCCACAGCAAACAAAATCTTAAGAGTTGGCTATTATTGGCCAACTATTTTCTCTGATGTCTTTGCCAAAGTCAGAAGTTGTGTTGAATGTCAGAAATTTGATGGTAAACAGAAATTGCTGCCATTTCCTCTCATTCCTATTTCAGCAAATGTTCCTTTCCAGCAGTGAGGGCTAGACTTCATTGGTGAAATTCATCCACCTTCATCAGGACAACATAGATGGATTCTCACAACTACAGACTATTTTACTAAATGGATTGAAGTTGTACCAACCAGGAATGCTATTGATACGGTAATTATCAAATTTCTGTTGGAAAATACTATGTCAAGATTTGGTTGTCCACAGAAATTAGTAACTGATAATGCAATGGCCTTTAAGTCCACCAAGATGTACAACTTTTGTCAGCAATATGGGATTGAATTGACTCATTCCACACCTTATTACCCTCAAGATAATGGATTGGCTGAGTCATTCAATAAAATTTTGGTAAGGATTATTAAGAAAATGTTGCATGAAAATAAGAGGAATTGGGACACTCAGTTGATACATGCTTTGTGGGAAGATAGAGTAAGTGGTAAAAAATCAATTGTAATGTCACCATTTTAGCTTGTATATGGTACATAAGTTGTAATGCCTTTTCAATTAGCTCTTCCTGTGATGAAGTTTCTACAAGATGAATTTGATCATGAAAACCCAGTCCAAAAGAGAATTCTACAGTTGATAGAGGCAACCAAATAAGAGAATCATTGCTGGAAAAAGTTCAAAAGTATCAGGCTAAAGTCAAATCTATTTTTGATAAAAGAGAAAATCAACAGTTGTTTCAGGAGAATGATTTGGTGTTGTGTTGGGATTCTAGGATAGAAGACCATGGTAAGTTCGACAATATGTGGTTTGGTCCATTTAAAATTGCAGAAGTTTTGTAGAATAATACTTTTCTACTCAAACATCTAGATGATGATCAGCTGACTGGAGGCCTAGTCAATGGTCATTTTCTTAAAAGATTCTTTATTCAGTAAATTCATTTGAGTTAATCCATTGTAAATATCCGGTGTGATTTGTCAATAAACTCCATGCCCAATGGTACTTATGTTTGTATATATGGTCAGTCTTGAGTCTAGTATGTCAATGGTCAATCCTAGTCTCTATTTTTAAGAAGTCTTCTAAGTTTCAAGAGTTTTTGAGGCACTGATTCTATAGTCCTTGAAGCCTCACAGGGAGGACTTCATCCCCAATAAGAGCCACTCTTAGCACTGAAAATGTTAATGGTGTAATCACCATTGTGTCATTGTTCTCAAATTTGTATTGTGTCTTATTCCATGTCCAAAGTTTGAGTCGTTTCCAATAAAAGTTAAAAAATATTCCCAACATCAAGGTATTTTTAAGTGAATAGGTGTCATAGTGTTTTAGAGTCCTAAAACAACTTAAAATATTGGTTTTGGCTTATTTTAGTGTTGAAGGTTAATCGATGTTTGGGTAATAAAATTGCAGTCATCTAGTATGGAATAATAGCTACTTTTGTTGCAAATTTATTGTCAAAACAGTAAAGGACAATTATTTCTCGGAAATGGACGTCATATATTACACATAGTAAAAATTGCATCTATTTCAATGAGATTTTGGTTATCTCATAAAAGAGGCTACAGGTAAATAGGTAATTACTTTTCGAAGCAGGATAATTAAGGCTTCATGGCAACCAAAGTTATTTAAAATCAAAGCGCAGCCGGAAGAAAAAATCTTAACCAACAAAGTGGGAGATCTAGAGAAGAGTAGCAAACAATGTTTAAAGGAATTTGGTCGGGAAATAGACTAAGGAATGAAGCAACGGAGAAGAACTGCGTGAAAAAGGAACGGATGGCCATGATCTAATTGCAGATCCAAAGGGGAGCAGACCAATGGCTGAGATTAAAGCGCACATGGAGCGACTTCACACAGCGCAGTTTTTAAAGTTTATTTTTAAGTCAAATCACATGGTATGTTAAGTGATTTGCGATGCGATGAGGCGAAGAGCGAGCAAGGAAGACCGTCATATCTGGGCGCAGATCAACGGTGGATATTAAAGCGCATATGGAGCGATTTCGCAAATCACGGTTTTTAAAGTTTATCGTTAAGGCTTCACAAGGTATGTTAATTGATTTATGATGCGATGAGGCAAGGGACACATGTCAACGTAGTGTACCAATGTGACTTCTCAAATCGCAGAGTTTACGGTTTAGCCGTTATCAGTGTAAAGTTAAATTTGCAGGTGGCCGATTTGCAATTGCTTCCTATTGGTCAACTCGTTGTGGGGCCCAAGAACCACAGTTTCTTGTGTAATGCATGTTAAAATGTAGTTTTTTGCTGCATTAAGATTTATACAAGGAAGAAAGCATGACATGAAGAAATCACATGTAATGATAAGGTGGAAGCGTGGAAGCTTAGTGGGATGACTTGGCACTGAATTTTGAATCATTTCAAAAACGTGTCATTATTCCTTGTCATAATTGTAGGCATGAAATTAGAGAATAGAACTCATTGAACACTCAACCTGAGGCCTCTGTGTATGATACAGGTAAACAAAAACTAATCCTCTAGCAAGAAATCTCAGGTTTCAAAGCAAGTAGTCTCAGGTTTCATGGATAGCATAGCAACTAGATCTTAACAGTTGTATTCATGAGTAGTGTAGCTATCAGAAAATAGGGAAAGGGGGAAAAGGTAAATAGGTCAGAACTTGCTAACACAATATTTGTGGACGCAAGGGAAAAATCACAATTCAAATCTGCAAGTTGGTATAAATTCTTCCAAAAGTTTTATGGGGAAAACGTGGCACTGGCTCAATATTTCGTTGAGTCTTTCGATGGTGAAAAGGTCATGTTAGGCAGAAAAACATTCAGCATTTCCGAGGCTATCATAGCCTGAGCAACCCAGTCTTCTGCAACTGGTGAACGTTGGTTTAAAATCAAAGCGCTGCCTGAAGAAGTAAGTTCCTACCTTAAACTCGAATATGCTCATATGAAATGGAATTCAACTACTCATATTTCTTGTTTCAAAGTTGAGTGGCAGCATGTTATTACCTCAGTCCAGAAATACATCACATGTGAAGGGAGGTTTTCTTCTGTTCATCGTTATCAGTTGAGATTCCTAGCCCACATCTGAGGAGAAAAACCTCTAAACCTGCCCTATTTCCTGTATAAATATCTACTTAAAATGTCCCTCAAGATACAGAAAAGTCCAAACTACCCCTTGCATAATTTTTATCATAGAGGGATGATTAAATATTTAGGTGTCTATCATCTCAGAAAGAAGAAAATTACTTGGGATAGGTTTTTAAGAGAGGAAGGGTTTAGCAGTATTAATTCCAGAAGAAAGGTAGGGAGGCCAAAGAAGAAATATATCCATGAGAAAACCATTGATGCCTCTATTTCACAAGTTCACCATCTTCTCCTAAGAAGCCTATGTCAAAGAATAAAGAATAAATTGCCTCCTCTTCACGAAGCCAACCTAAGAAGAAAATTTTCATGGCAGAAGAACCAGTGGAAGTCAACCCTGGTCTTCTTGCACCTAAGCCTATTTTCTCACCAGTAGAAGTCAACCTTGGTATAAAAATTTCAAGCCGTATTCTTGATTCATATCATCAATTGTAGCCAAATAGTGGCACATCTCTCACTGGGTCCACCCTCTCACAAGTTTTGCTTTCTCTCAAGAAAGGAAAACAGAAAATGGCAGAGCCTACCATAGAAGCAGAGCCTAATTTGGATAAATTAGTATCCTCCATGTGTTCTTCGATCAAGAAGAGGAAGAAATATGAGATATGTTACTATTCCTCATTTGAAGACATTAGTGATCCTGATTACACAAAATCGGAAGATGAGGAGACAAAGACTAGTAAATTTATACGTGGAGGAAACAGGTCCAAATTCATTCCTAATCCCTATGTCAAAAGACCTCATACTAGACCAAGAAACTAACTTAGGCTAAACAACAAGTTTATTTCCAATCCTAAACTCAGGGATGAAATTATCAACTTTGAAGAAAGTCCAGAAAAAAAAAATTGAAAGGAAGAAGAAAGCTCAGTCAAAGAGTCAGGCACAGAAAAAGAGGTTTGATAAAAGGGTGACTAAAGCAGAAGCCATAAGAATCTTGGCTTCTATTCTGGACCTTTGATGAATGAAGAACAGGGTTGACTTGGAGGAAAATTTTTGGTAAATGTTCCATGTTTTCCGATTATTGCTACCTTTTCTACGAAAGTAGCAATTATTTTCAAATATCAGCATGTGATGGAAATGGGTTAATTTTTGTTTTGAATCATGATGGTGACATTAAACAGATGAAGTGGAGAGGTTATTTAGTTGCAATGGATGCTACCAGGTGTCTTATATCTAGCCTTCTCTGAAATGTCATGTTTTTGTTTTGGAGACAGCCACATGTCATTCCCACTATTTTTGCACTTTTTGCTGAAGATTGGTTGCACTAAAACAAAAGAGTGGTCTTAGAATAAGTTGCCACTTCACACAACCATTTCGGAGTGACAACCTTCATGATGTTTATATTGTTTTTAATGTAGCCCTGTGTAATTAAGATTAAGGGAAAAGCCTCACCTCTTGCATGAGGTTGTAATAACTTCTGAAACAGATTTACCTTTTTCTATGGAAGATGACAGTATCATGTTTTGTATATATATGCCAAACTAATTTGAAATTAGGGTTGGTTGGTGGTTATAGAATTTTGACTTATATGTTCTGTAATATTTTTTGTGAATGAAATGGAATGATTCTACTGAGGACTTATTACCAGTTTGCTGTGTGTATTTTCTACTCTACTTGTGTTTCCATATCTCCTTTCTTCCAGTTCTAGATTTCAAATCATCATACTGTTATGTGTTTTTGTTAGTCTCTTAATAATTTTATGTGTTTTATCAGTTCTTATCAGTCTCAAACAGTGAGCATTACTAATAAAATATATTTTATAACAGTGGAAGAGCATCACTCATGATATCTCAGTGAGAATCTTGTCAGACTAGAAATAGCTTTCTCTCAATGGAATATTGTCAAATTGCATCTTTTGTGAATTTCTACTAAATGTAGTATATTTATGTTTTACAGACCTACTGATTCTTCTCTCGTCTCACAATTTCCTCTCCTCATAGACTACAAACTTGCACCTTGCTACCACATCAAAGTTATTAAATACCTCATTAGTACAACTATGGATTTGACTCGAAATTTCCTTTTCATGAATCAAAAGGTTATACCAATTCTACCAAATCTCTATAAGACAAATCATTAAATTGTTTTATAGTTTAGGGATGTGTCTATTCAGCACTTTCAGATTCCAAGTTCGAGTCCAAGTACAACAAGAGGGATCGAAATTATGGGCTTGCAAGAGGCCTTGGGTTAAGAAGGCCAAAGCACGTACACACTCCATAGATTAGAGTTTTGTTGCCGCAAGGTCAAAGGTATAGATCGAAGTTGTTGGAAGGAACGGTTGACTTGGTGGTTGGAGGAATTCTTTGTCTAGGTTGGAGTGTCTTGGATTATCTCAAGAAAAACTATTGAAGAAATAAATTTGACTATAGGTTTTCCCATAGATAGGGGTTTTTCCCAATGTATTCCCCTACATCTTGTGTCTCTATTTTGTTATTTTCATACACACATAATTTGGTAATTTCTTGATGAAAGATAATAAAACAAGGAAGTAAAAGAAGCCACAACATAATTCACAAGTAATTATCAATAAAGAAGAATCAAAACCTAATTCTATTAGCACCGATTTCTCAACAAAGACTAGTAGAGAAAAATGCAAAAAGTATTGTTCCCGTTAGATGATAAGTGTCTTGATCTAATGCATTCTCCTTAGAATATTCAATAATGCATGTTGAACAAGTGATGTTGGTAAATGTAGGGACCAAGAACATAACTTCAAATGTTTTTCTGTATCTAATAACACGTGCATTGTTTCTCAAAGCTATGGGGCAATATTATTTGGCTTTATGGACATCAGCCGATCACGAGGTCCACAATAGCAAAGATAAATAGGTAAAATGTGAATCTTGTCCTACAAACCGTCACCATGTTTGCTTATGTTGGGATACGACGAGAAATGGAGTGTCCGCCTTAACGTTGGATTGTATTTTAGGGAGTTCGTAGTGGTCAATCTACGTTGTAGGTGAAAGCCGAAACTAATGAAGAATACCATTTCATAAGCTCATCACGATCCCTCACAGAACTCTCCCATCAAAATGTGCCCGCAAGCATCATTAATTAGCTTGTCCCATCCGTCGTGAACCTTTTAGCTATGTAAAATTGATATTAATATTATTTTTAATAACTATAAAATTTATCTTAACTATGCTATTAGTATGAAACTTGGCATCTTCTAAACTCTCTTCAAGAGTTTTCCTATCAATAATTATTTAATGTCAAAATGTCAAAATTTGAAATGTAGTAGTATATTTTTTCTTATTCACCCGTATTTTCAAATAATAAAGTTAGTTTAGTTACAAGAGAGTCTTGCAACTCTCCCTGGATTCAATTGACAAATTCTCTCCTTTCAACCATTCAAAGATTTTTTAATGTTTTACCTTTCATGTTATTAAATTCTTACATCTTTATATAAATTTTAAATAATGGATAGTTAACTTGAGTGTTTCATACAAGGACAAGTTGACATTACGACTAAACCGCCTTACAATAACTATGATTAGGGAGTTAGAAGAGTTGGGCCTTTGAATCTTCAATTTTTCTTCATTTACTTTTCCTGGTAGGAAGGATGGATTTGCGTATGGAGGAAGATGAGTGGAAGATTTTTCCTAAGCCGGTGTGCCTAAGAAGGTGTGCCTACTAAAGCAAGGTACATCAAAACAAAGCCGACAAACTCGGAGGACGATGTTGGAGGGTTCCAAAGATTCCATCAAAGAACGAAAAATCCCGGAAGGTTTCATTCTTTGAGCAACTCCTATTCTCATGAGTTTCCAACATATTCAACCCTATGGATGCCTAATGTTCCAATCTCATTTTTCTCTAACACCTCCAGCCATTCAAATAACAGGCATAGGGGGTTCTCGTCTCGGCGCTTTATCATTTTTCATTTCGGCTCGTTGTTTCCAGAAATCGCAAAGAATATTTACGCAGGTAACCATTTGAATAAAGTGACCTATTTCTTCCAAGTTTCATGACCGCATTATCGTAGAGCAGACTAACATTGTCATGAGTATTACGTAGGTTTTAAGTGCTTCAAGGCACGCCCTTCACTCGTTTCCAAACTTCTTGCAATTTTGTCAACAAACAAAAAATACCTACCGATGATCCTTCGTTTCATTAAATACGTTGATGGCAAGTAGTTGGTAATATTTTTACCGTAACTATTCATCGCCATCCATTAGAACAGATAGCACTATACACCGATCATCGCCATATGTACAAGCACTTACAACGACGACAACATAGACATATGCTATTAGGCCGGACTCCGAACTAAGGACTGAAACAAAGTCGCACAAGAGTGGAGCGTGACCTGGTCGCGCAACCGCACAGTCGAAACACCATGAAAACACTCGATGAGATGGATTAGAAGTTGTACAATGGCAGACGTTGGAAAAATGTGGTCACATGAGGGATGCAAACCCGTTTTACACAAATGCAACATTGATCGAAAAAAGACATGAGAGGGATGCGACCTAGTGACTTACACAAAAACAAAAAAAAGTCATATTCCCATTTCGTCTAGCAATTCCCATGGCTTTGGTGACCGAACGTGGTTATAGTGAGGAAGGAAGCTCATATTTTTGGAAACAATTTGGTATAGGAACAAGCTGAGATGAACTCACAGATAATTCTTGAACCCCGTAAACTTTCTGTGTTTGGCATATAAATATTCTGGTCTAATCAAAATCTTAGCAATGAACCAATGTTGTATTAAAAGGAGAATATTACTTGTAGACAAGTTTGAGTCGCTCATAGAGGAGTTGGCATGGTGCATGATCCCTTCGCCTAATCTAAAGCATGGATTACACTCTTCCGCCCAATTTTGACATTTCTTCTACTTAGTTGTATCAATACAAGGTGATGCGAAGCATACACAAACTACGAAGTATGACAAATAATTTCAACAAATATAGACACGAGTAAGGCAATCGTGAAGAAAAAAAACGCGTAACGTATGAAGAAGTCCCTCGGAGAAGAAAGTTTAGCATAAGAGTTCAAAAATGTTGAAATCGTTTTTGTAGGGTTTGTTTTGGGCAGAGACTTTGATTTTCCTTAATATCATCATCATAATGGGACAAGAAACTTTAACCCGTGGAAAAAATGATATAGGGCAAGTGGAAAATTGTCTCATCAACAAAGTTAGGCGGGCTTGGGCCACCAATAGTATCGGGAATTTTAAAGACAAATACTAGTCTGCCTAAATGGAGTAAACAAGGAAAAAAAGGGCTCAAAAAGGAAAGTACTGGGTCCCTTCGCAAGGAACAACATTCAATAAGGTCATCTTTGCAAGCATGTGGCAACAACAAGTCCAAAGGAAAATGAAAAGAAAAAGCCATCAAGGATTATGCTTTATATAGTCCCACATCCACACCTCTCACTTGGTCATCCGACATTTATGGGAAAGAACCGTTAAATGTAAAAAGGAGGTTGGAGGTAGTAGAAGCAAAGAGCAGGAATATATTGCATACCATATAATAACAATTTAAAACCATGCTTTAGTAGAAAGTAACAAAGTTCTAAAGGAGCAAGTGGCATTGCTACAAGAAGCTCTCCTAATAGGGAAGAGAGAATGGAAACACATGAAGGCAAGGGTGAAAAACATGAAATTTTCGAAGGAGAATACAGAGGTGGAGGAAATGCGAAACCATCCTAGGATAAGGGGCAAGTAGTTGCTCAAATAAACAACCATGAAGAGACATCAAGAGAAGAAAGGAAAGGAGATTCCACAAAGCTCTCGGAAACCGCCTGGCATATCGATTCTGTTGTAAGGGGGAAGGAGACACAATCATTCGTATTGACAACATGAAAGATAGAGAAATCAAGGAAAGACAAGATAGAGAAACAAACAAAATTATTAGAGGGGTGAAAGATTATGGGAACCGAATGTACTCTTGACCTTGCAAGAGACTTATTCAAAGATAAGATGCAATGGAAAGGACAACAGGCCAAGCATGGAGTAGGTAAGCTAATTTAAGAGAGATACAAGCCCATAAAATTCATCATGCCTAGCTTGCGTGATAAAGATACCATTCTAAGCAAGAAGCATCTCGAGGGGTCTTGGTCTTTTTCTAGAAGAATATTTAATTATAAGGCAACAAGAGGAAAGGGAGGGACAAAAAATGACAAAAGTTAGGTAGCAAGAGATGAGGGAAAGAGAGCATGGATTTATAAATTTTAAAGCTATGATAGCACAATTTTGACCCCCATTGAGTCATATAAAAAACGATAACAAAGAAGAGGCATCAAACTCTTCAAATAAGAAATGAGGAAGCAAGGTCAAGAGTGGAAAGGTGGACAAAGACTCAACTGTGAGTCTTGCATGTCAAAAATAGCAATCAAGTCGTACCTGTGTTTCCTTAAGATTAGTTTGTTGAACCGTAGGGGTTACTCTATGGAGATGATGACTCTAGGATAGGGCCTATTGCGGAAGGTAGAGACATACTTTCCTTGTAGAAACATTATGAGTATGAAGGGTGCAAAATATTAACTTTGTTTGAAGGGTGGCTGAAGATATAGCATGGAAAAAGTAGTAGGGAATGGTAAAGGGAAACAAGTGCATCATATTAGTGAGAGAAAAAGAAGGTCATTTATTCAACTAGAAAAATAAGACTCAAATAAGAAATTGTCCTGATTAAAATATCAAAAAATGGAAATCACATCATAATTGCAAGATGCTACCTCGCGCCGCAAGTTTAAAAAATATACAAAATTAGAGGGCTTGACCACAAAGATCCCTTTGTAGCCCCAAAATCATATATTACAAAGATATTATCAACAAGTGAAGTCCTTATAGTGAGGGATTTCAATGCTAGAACCTGTGTGAACAAGCTAGTATTCTTTGCTGCTGTAAAGAAGACCGTGGACCCCATTCCGGCTTACAAAGGAGAGTAATCAATGAAGGAAATAATTTCATAGGATAAAGGCTGAAATCTATTTGGAAATACCTCTACGCTATGTGGGGCTTTCAATTTAGTCATTTGTAATGGTTTTACTAGATGGGAAAAGTCCGCAATCTCACTTGCGTACTTACAATGGAGTTAGGTGTAGTAAATTGTGTAATTTTTCTCGCATAGTTTGTGTGGAAAAAATGGAGGGAAGTTGTTGATTGAGATCAAATTTGGGACTTAAAATCATATCACAAGCCTATCTATTAAGTTTCTCTTGTGGACTTGAAAGAAGCAATTAGGTCAAAAAACTGCCATGTTCAAAATAAAATCCCCCCAAAGGGTAGAATTCTTTGACTCAGATAATTGTAATACCTTCAAAATAACGCTAGAGAGGCTCTTCAAGAGGGATGAAATCTCATTTCATGGCCTTCAAGGCCACGAATTAACACATTTAATTCAAAGCGCACTTGTTGAGTGCAAAATAGAAAAAATTAACTCTAAAACAAATTTATTTTCGGTTAATGCTTGGTTTGATGAGGAATGAAAAAAGACAAGAATAATGTGGAAGGAATCAAAACAAGGATAACATAAAGCTCAAAGATTACAAGAAGACATAAGAAATAAAAAGGTTGATTTCATGGTTTCAAGGAGAGAATAACTAATCTTCCTGGGAAAAATTAACCCCAAATTATTATGGAAGGAGCTCCAACCGAAAAAGGTGCAAACCGAAACAACATTACACCTTATAAATGGTCTGGCCTATGCAAGACAACTTTATGAGAAAATGGGATCCCCGTTGTGTAACCGCCCAAAAAATATAAGAAAAGAGATATGAAACGCCTAGAAATAAGCCAATTTCCTCGAGGGGGCAACCTCCAACAGACACATATATAAATGAACAATTCTTGGATGATACAATTTACAAAACCTCCTTTCTATATATATATCCATGGGGCCATAATGTAATCCTAGTGGGCCACAGCTGCAACTTAGCCGACTCCACACACACTTAAGGGCACAATAATAACAAAATGGGGGTTACAAGGGTACAATAATAACAATAAGGGGGTTACACTAACAAATAATAAGGGACTATACTAGTACATAGGGACCTAACATGCCCCTCCTTCAAAAAAAGTGTTGTCCCCAACGCTGAGAAGCTCTCCGGTGCTGTATAAAATTCTCATCCTCCCATGTAGAATCTTCTGTGGGTAGGTTCTTCCAATTTGATGAGATACTCAAATTGATCGATTCCGTAGTTGTCGAGTTCCTGCTTCCAGTGACAGTTCGGGGTTCCAATATATGATTTTTCCTTCCTCATCAAGTTCCTCGCAATATTGTCGAATCGGAAGATTTTCACCCAGAATCTTCTTTAAGCACGAAACATGGAAAACCTGGATGTACTCGGGTTGTGCTGTGCTCCAATTTGTATGCCATAGTACCACCTTTGCACACCTTGTAAGGACCATAAAGTACTTGGCATGACAATTTATTATCCTTCTTAGCTTGCTTGAGGGACATTTGTTTATATGGTTGTAGCCGTAAAAATACCCAATCTCCTACATCAAAACTTCTCTCGCCGCGATGTTGATCTGGCCTCGTTGTTTCATTCGATTTTGTGCCAACAAAGTTATCCTTTAAGAGTTGGAGAACTTCACGATGCTCGATGTGATCTTCGACCGTTTGAACCCTTCGAATTTTCCTTAAAGATGATGTGATGGATGGTGGATGATATCCATAAAGTGCCATAAATGGGGTCATTTTTGCTGCAGTATGGAAGGAAGTGTTATACCACCATTCAGCAAGAGGTAACCACTTGACCCATTGTGTTTGTTTATCAGATACAAAACAATGAAGATATCCTTCCAAACATTTATTTACTATCTCTATTTGACCATCAGATTGAGGATGATAAGATGAGCTATGAGCTAATTGAGTACCCAAACAAGAAAATAACTCCGTCCAAAAATTTCCAGTAAAAATGGGATCTCTGTCGCTCACAATAACCCTTGGGCTTCCATGTAGCTTTGAATTCTGTCCATAAATGTAGTAGCAACTGTACTTGCTTTAAATGGATGAGATAATGCACAAAAGTGTGCATACTTGGTAAGTCTATCAACTACCACCATGATGACACTCTTTCCTTCGGACTTAGGTAAACCCATGATAAAATCCATTGAAATCTCCTCCCAACGTTGACTTGGAATGGATAAAGGTTGTAGAAGTCCCGGGGTCTTAATTGTTTCCACTTTATTCTGCTGGCAAACCAAACATTCCGCCACAAACTTTTAAATATCAGATTTAAGGCCATCCCAAAAAAATTCTTTCTTCACCCTGTGGTAAGTTTTAAAAATCCTGAGTGTCCTCCTAAAGGAGAAGTGTGCAATTCCAGAAGAATCTTTTGTTTTAGTTGGGAATTCTTACAAAGATATAAGCGATCTTTGTACCATAAGGAATCATTTTTCCAACTAAATGTATCAGATGTACTAGGATCTTGCCGCAACTTTTGAATGAGTATCCATACATCTTTGTCCTTCTTCCATTCATCTCTTGCTTCAGTTATCCAATCTGGTTGGATAATAGAAATGGCACAAAGCAATGCTTTCACCTCTTCATTCTTTCTTGAGAGTGCATCTGCAACAACATTCAGCTTTCCTTTTTTGTAGATTATTTCAAAGTCATAACCCAACATCTTTGTGACCCATTTTTGTTGTTCTTCCGACGATAGTCTTTGTTCCAAAAAGTGTTTAAGACTATCATGATCAGATTTTACCTTGAAGTGTCTTCCCATTAGGTAAGTTCGCCATTTCTTTAGTGCATGTAGTATTGCTAACATTTCCTTCTCATAAATAGGTTTCTGTAAACTTCCGACGATAGTCTTTGTTCCAAAAAGTGTTTAAGACTATCATGATCAGTTTTTACCTTGAAGTGTCTTCCCATTAGGTAAGTTCGCCATTTCTTTAGTGCATGTAGTATTGCTAACATTTCCTTCTCATAAATGGGTTTCTGTAAATACTTTCCTTTGATTGGACGACTTTCAAAAGCAATGGGTCTTCCTTCCTGCATTAAAACTGCACCAATTCCATTTCCTGAGGCATCACATTCCACAATAAAGGTTTTTGTGAAGTCTGGTGTAGCTAAGACCGGTGCTAGGCACATTGCCTCTTTAAGACGTTCAAAGACCTTAGTTGCTTCAGGAGTCCATGAAAATGCATCTTTCTTCAATAATGTTGTTAGAGGTGCTGCTATTCTCCCATAATTCTTAACAAACTTGCGATAATACCCTGTTAACCTGAGAAATCCTCACAACCGCTTTATGGTTTTGGGGACTTTCCATTCCTTAATGGCTTTAATTTTGTTAGGGTCTACTTTAACACCCTCGTGAGATACAATATGACCCAGATATTCCACCTCTTGTACTCCAAAGAAACATTTGGATTTTTTTGCATATAATTGTTTCTCCCGCAATAGTTTGAGCACCCTGTCAACATGTTCAACATGATCCTTCCAAGACCTGTTGTAGATTAGTATATCATCAAAAAATACTAGCACAAATTTTCTAAGGAAGGGTTTGAAAATGGAATTCATCAACCCTTGAATGTAGAAGGTGCATTGGTAAGGCCAAAAGGCATGACCAAAAATTCATAATGACCCTCATGAGTTCGAAATGCTGTTTTTGGAATATCTTCAGTCTTCATTCTAATTTGATGATATCCCGAACGAAGATCCAACTTGGTAAAATAAATTGCTCCATGTAATTCATCCAATAATTCATCAATCACAGGAATGGGAAATTTGTCTTTAATGGTGAGTTTATTGAGCTCCCTATAATCTGGACACATTCGCCATGATCCATCCTTCTTGTGTACCAATACTACAGGAGCAGAGAAAGAACTTTGACTGGGTTGAATTATACCCGCCTCTAACATTTCTTCAATCATACGTTCAATTTCGCTCTTTTGGAAGTAAGGATATCTATAAGGCCTGATGTTTGGAGGAACACTTCCTGGAATCAAATGAATAGCATGATCAAGATCACGAATAGGTGGGAGTCCTTTGGGAGTTTCAAACACCTTGGAATGATTGTCCAAGACTTGTTGGAGATCTGCAGAAATAGATGATTTTGATGCTGGAACTTCTAGTGAGCATAATTGTGCAATTACGCCTCGTTGTTCTTTCTTTAGAAGCTTTGTCATGACATTAGAGCTTATTATATTTCCTGGCTTCCCTGCAATACCCCGTAATTCGACTTCCTTTCCTTCTGAAAAAAATTTCAAGAAAAGTTCTTGAAAATTAAAAGCTACCGTCTCCAAAGATTGTAACCATTGTACTCCTAGTACAACATCAACACCTCCCATAGGAATGGAAAGCATTGGACTAGTCAATACATATTCCCCCATGGTTAGTTTGATATTATGGCATTTTCCAGAGCAATTTATAGTTCCTCCATTTGCAACCATCACTTGACATTCTGGTGCTGGGTATAGGAAACAATTTAATTCCTTGGCTACCTTACAATGAATAAAATTATGGGTGCTACCTGAATCAATCAACACTATTACCTTTTTCTTCTTGATTTTTCCTTCTATCTTGAGAGTTTGAGGAGTGGTAATTCCTGCCAGTGCATTACACGATATGGTCGGATTCATTTCTTCCTCTTCTAGTGTTGGTTCCTGGTGTATATCCTCTTCTTGTTCATTTTCTTCTTCCTCTTCACAATCTATGTAAAATAATTTCTTCTCAGCACACTTATGACCTTTCGTGTATTTGCTATCACAACTGTAGCAAAGCCCTTTTGCTCTTTTTTCTTCCAATTGTTGTGGTGTCAACCTTGTAGGTTGTGGAAATCTAAGCGTAGCAACACTTCCTTCTTTATAGAATTGAGTGGTAGGCTTCCTTGTCGCCATAATTTTACATTCAACTTTTCTTGCCAACCTGAATGCCTTCTCTAATGAATCAAGTTCCAACACACGAACTTCATGTTGGATGTTATCCTTTAGAGTACCTATGAAGAGATCAATCATGTGTTCCTCTGGAATATCAGTTACCCTTATATTCAATTTTTGGAAGTCCTCAATGTGTCGCCCCACTAAACCCTTTTGTTTGAGATTTATCAATTGGCTAAAGAAGGTGTTGCTCTTTGTATCCTCATAATGTGCTATCATTTCCTCCGTAAAAATTGACCAAGTGACAATTTTTTTACGGGAGCAAAGCCATCGATACCATACAAATGTATTTTGTTCTAAATGTAAAGTTGCAATGCGTACCTTTGTGTGTTTTGCACGTTATGGAGATCAAAATATTGCTCCATCTGTAGTATCCATGTTACAAGATCCTTTCCATCAAACTTCCTCATATCCATTTTTGGAATATGGTGGTTCTTCCCACCAACATTTGAGTTTATGAAATCATGATTAACATTTATTTTGTTCTCATCATGAGGTTCTTCTCCTATATTTCCGCCATTAGGAATCATTTCTGGTTTTAAGCTTGTCATCAAGCCTTCCATGCATGCTTTTAGATCACTCTTCATGTTTTCCATGTTGTCTTTCATGTCATCCATCTTAGCTTCCACGCCATCCATCTTAGCTTCCACGCCATCCATTTTAGCTTCCATGCCTTTCTTCAAACCGTCCATCTTCACTTCCATGCCTTTCTTCAAAACTTCCATTTCATTTTTGGTTGCTCTTTGCGAGAGTGAAAACTGTTGCATTTGCTCTTGTAATTTTGATAGATCATGTTGCAATTCTTCATCTTCATGAGTCATAGTAGAGCCTTCTGAAGGCTTAATGGGTGTTGAATTATTTTTAGGGGCCATTTTAAAATGAAATATTGATATCTATTCTACAAGTTGCCCTTGGAATCAATTCAACTTGATTCTTCAAACAAGACTTATGTAATTCGGAAAAAAAAATACACACCTTTTACTAGCTTTTAGGAGCTCGATATTGAAATTGAATTATCTCTGTAATTGAAAATATTCGATATCTCAAATTCAGCCCTGTAGTAGCCCTCTGAAGCTTCTTTCAAATGCCACAGGTCTGACCTGATTTGGATTCTCCAAGACAATTTTGTGTCCAATCTCCCACAATGACCTAATTCTGGACTGGTTCAGTAGAGCGAACTTGTACGACTTGCCACGTGTCACTGTTTTGTCCTTTGTCTCTGAAATTGATAGCTCAGAAACTTCAGTCTGTGTACTTGTGACCACTTTTTACGGCACTTCAATCCAATTCCCAGAGAGAGAGTTATTGAAGTTTTCCCACGATCACCTCTTTGAGATGAAATTCAGGAGCCTGAAAAAGCACTACCTTCCACAGATCATATCTCCAAAAATATTGCGAACCAAGCTCTGAAATTTTTTGAAAAATTTCTTCAGGATTTCAGCTTTGCACCATATGAATTTCAGAATTTGAACCTTCGTAGAAAAATTTTTATAGCGAAAATTCCGCGATGACCCGTTTAGGAGCTTGAAAAAAGGCCTAACTTCCACAGATGATATCTCCGCAAATATTACGAACCAAGCTCTGAAATTTTTAGACAATCTTCCTCAGGATTTCAGCTTCGCACCCTAAAAATTTCAGCTTCTGAAACTTCGTAGAAAAAATTTTATAGCGAAAATGCCACGATGACCTGTTTGGAGCAGCGAAACCCTAGAATCCAAAGCTCTGATACCAAATGTTGTGTAACCAGCTCCAAAAATAGAAGAAAAGAGATATCAATGCCTTAGAAATAAGCCACTTCGAGGGGGAAACCTTCAATACATTACATGAATGAAAAATTCTTGGATGATACAATTTACAAAACCTCCTTTCTATATATAGGAGTCCATGGGGCCATAATGTAATCCTAGTGGGCCACAATGTAATCCTAGCCGACCTAACAATAATAATTTAAGGGCAATAATAACAAAATGGGGGTTACAAGGGTACAATAATAACAATAAGGGGTTTACACTAACAATAATAAGGGACTATACTAGTGATATAGGGACCTAACACTTAGTTTGTGCATCCTGAACACTTTTACCAACAAAACATCAAGGCATCTTTATAAAAACATTAGAAAAAGAATTATGAGAACTGGAGCACCACCAGAGATACCAAACAGTATCAGAGACACCAAACAGCACTGCAGCTCTGCTGAAGAGAGCTGACTCCAAACAGAAAAATGTCAGCAATCAGACATACGCGGTTTTCTGTGCAGGAACTCACGTATATACGCGACTGTGTTTCATGAAACCCGTGTATCCAATGCCATCTTCTAAATTTATGCAGATTTGTTCTTTTGACTGGCAGAGAACACTCCCAGCTTCTGTCTTAGATACTCGAACGCTTCCCTGGGCAGAGGTTTGGTAAAGATATCAGCAACTTGTTCTTTGGAGGGAACATACTCCAACTTCACCTTTTGCTCAAGCACTTTTTCACGTAAGAAGTGATACTTGATGGGAATGTGCTTGGTCTTCGAATGCATAACAGGATTCTTTGAAATACTGATGGCACTTGTATTGTCACACTTAATGGGGACAAGAGGTGTACATTTGATTTGAAAATCTTGTAAGGTTTGCATCATCCAAAGGAGTTGAGTGCAACAAGATGCGGCAGCCACATATTCTGCTTCTGCGGTAGATAAGGCAATAGAATTTTGCTTCTTGCTGAACCAAGATACTAACCGGGGTCCCATATAGAATGCACCACCACTAGTGCTTTTCCGATCATCAACACTTCCAGCCCAATCTGCATTAGTGTAAGCATGAAGAGTAAGATCAGCATTCTTTGGATACCATAGACCAAAGTCTTGAGTTCCTTGTAGATATTTGAATATTCTTTTAACAGCCTGAAGGTGAGACTCTTTTGGATTAGCTTGGAATCGTCCAACAATTCCAACTACATGCATAATGTATGGTCTAGTCCCAGTGAGATAAAGTAGACTGCCTATCATTGATCTGTATTCTGGTTGATTCACCGTGGGAGAATCATCATGAGAACTGAGATTGCATCCGGTTATCATTGGTGTACTTACAGGTTTGCATTTTTCCATGCCATACTTCTTCAGAATTTGCTTAAGATATTTTGCTTGTGATAGGAATATACCATCTGCAGTTTGATGCACTTGTAAGCCAAGAAAGAATGTTAGTTCTCCAAGTAAGGACATTTCAAATTCTTGCTGCATGACAGAAGCAAAGTTTTTACTCAAAGATTCTTCGTTACTCCCAAAAATGATATCATCAACATATACAACCACAATCAATAGTTTACCATTTTCAACTTTTGTGTATAAGTTGCTATCAGCAGACCCCTTTGAAAATCCTTGTTGATGAAGATATTTGTCAAGGCGATAATACCAAGCCCTTGGAGCTTGTTTGAGACCATATAGAGCCTTTTTAAGTCTACAAACAAGATTTGCATCATTTCCCAAAATGAATCCTTTCGGTTGTTCTATATATACTTCTTCTTCTAGATCACCATTAAGAAAAGCAGATTTAACATCCATTTGATAAACTTTGATTTGTTGATAACTTGAAAAAGCAAGAAACATTCTGATGGCTTCAAGTCTAGCGACAGGAGCAAAAGTTTCTTCAAAGTCTATACCTTCTTGTTGAGTATACCCTTTGCAAACCAATCTAGCTTTGTTTCTTACAACATCCCCATTCTCATTTAGCTTGTTCTTGAAAATCCATTTAGTTCCAATGACATTTTTATCATGTGGTCTTGGTACCAATTCCCAAGTATCATTCTTTTCAATTTGATCAAGCTCTTCATCCATGGCTTGCTTCCAACATTCATCTTTGCTAGCTTGATTGACATTGTGTGGTTCAATTGTGGATAGAAGTGCCAAATGATTAGAAGATCCCACAAGAGTTCTCCTTGTTTGTACACCTGATTCCTTGTCACCCAAAATTTGAGATTCAGGATGATTCTTTTGAACATATCTGGATGGAGCTTTTTCAGACAGATCATCTTCAGGTTCTTCATTGGATCCACTGTCTATATCATTTCTATTTGATGTAGAAGGACATAGGTCACCATCATCTTCTTTTGTTGTTTGCTTTTCTTCTTTAGGAGCTGCAGGAGACTCATCAATAACAACATCAATACATTCAACAATCTTTCGAAGCCTTTTATTGTAACATTTGTATGCTTTTCTTGAAGATGAGTAACCAAGAAATATCCCTTCATCTGATCTAGGTTCAAACTTGCCAAGCTTTTCATCATTATTTTTGATAAAGAATTTACTTCCAAAAACTCTAAAATGCTTCACAGATGGAGAATTACCATACCAGAGTTCATATGGAGTTTTGTCACTATTTACCCGAACATGAGCCTTGTTGAGAATGTTAGCTGCTGTATGTGCTGCTTCTCCCCAGAACATGTCAGGAGTTCCAGAATCATCGAGCATAGCTCTAGCCATTTGTTGAATAGTTATATTCATTCTTTCTGCTACGCCATTTTGTTGAGGAGTACCTGCTACAGAGAATTGTCTTTTTATGCCATGCTGTTCACAAAATTCAAAGAATTCATTTGATGTATATTCTCCTCCTCGATCAGATCTAAGACACTTGATTTTTAGATCTAATTCATTTTCAACTAATGCTTTGAAGATCTGAAAATTTTCAAATGCTTCATCTTTTTGTTTAATGAGCCCGATCCAACACATTCTAAAGTAATCATCAATGAATAAGATATAGTATTCTTCCCCACGTGGTGAAATTTTCCTCATAGGTCCACATATGTCAGTATGAATGAGTTCAAGAGGCTCACTTGATGATCCTTCTTTGGCATTAAATCGTACTCTGGTCTGCTTACCGAATTGACAAGATTTGCATATGATACTTTCTGGTAGATTAATATTGGGAAGACCACGAACAGCTTGAAGTCTGATTGCTTTGTTGATTTGAGAGAAGCTCAGATGCCCCAGCCTTCTATGCCATAGCCAATTTTCTGAAGACTTGCTCAAGTAACATTGATCTATGTCGTTCAGTACATACAGGTTGCTTGGATTTCTTTTTCCTTTTATAATGATTTTACCTGTATCAAGATCATGAACCACACATTCTTTTGAACTAAAGACCACTTCTGTCCCTTGATCACACATTTGACTTACACTTAAAATATTATGCCTTAATCCATCCACATACATGACATTATCAGCCTTCACCTTTTCTTTTAGAAACACAGACCCTTTTCCTTTAATTATAGCGGGAGTATCATTTCCAAATGTAACTTTCCCTTAAATTTCTGCAATCATGAAATCTTCTATTTGAATTTACCTGTTGGTTTTTGCCTTTTTGAGGGATCTCCTTGTTAGTGATCCTTGATTTGAGATGATCATGCTTTACTTGTAAAGATCCTTTGTTCCCTTGCTGAGTGGCTGAATGAAGAGAACCAGTTGTGACTGCTTTCAGATAATTTGGTGCTGTAGTCTAGGAAGATTCCCCAGTATATCCAAGACCTGTTTTTATAAGAGGAGACCGTTATGTCTTGATAATCTTGTCTAAGGTTTCTGAACCTTTAGTAAATCTAAGATTGAGAGTCTTCACTTTCTCATTATCTTTCCTTAGACTTACTACTTCACACTCCAATTCCTCAATGTGTTTTTCCTTTGCTTCAAGCTGATTTTCAAGAGTCTCTATGATTATGTTCTTTTCTTCTAGGCTTACTTTGAGTTGATTTTTTTCTTCAAGAAAATCATTGTCTTCTAGAGCATCCACAAAAGTATCCTTTTCTTCTCTTTGTTCAAAAGCCATGAGAAGTCTAAAGTCTTCTTCACATTCTTCCTCACTATTAGATGATCCATCACTGTCTTCATTATCTTATTCACATTCTTCCTCACTATTAGATGATCCATCACTATCTTCATTAGTATAATAACTTTTTCTTATGCTAGATCGATTCTTATTCCTTCTTGCTACTTCTTTTCCTTTAGCCAATGTTTCTTTATAAGGACACTTTGCAGCATAATGACCAACTCTTCCACAATTGAAACATTTGAAAGGAAGCTTACCTTTGAATTTTCCGGTACCTAGTTGGGCCTTTCTTTTAAAATTTGTTTTTCTTCTTCTTTCTTCTTCGTATACATAGCTGGATTTCTTCGACAACTTCTTTTTTCTCAGTAGAGAAGCCCAGTATAAATTTTCTTTGATTTGGGAGGGGCTTCTGTTTTGGTCATGTTGGCCAGAATACCTGCAATTGAATAACGATAGAGCTACAGATTCATTTTTCTGTTGAACAAACTTAGAATCAAATTTAAATATGATTCAAGAATTTTTTCAACTTAGTAGTATCACAGGTTTTCAATTTCAAATTTCTCATCCGATTTACAATATCATCTAGACGAAGAAAGAAAGTGGCAACATTCTCATCACTATGCATCTTCAGAATTTCATATTTGATTCTAAGAGTTTGGAGTTTTGCATTTTTTACCTTTGTATCTCCTTCATAGCTTAGAATGATTTTGTCCCATATCTCTTTTGCTGAATGTAGCTGCATCACTTTAGCAAATTCTGATTCAGACATGCTTCCTAATAAGACATTCAATGCTTTGGTACCGTATTTCATACTTTTCTTCGTTAACATCGTAGGAAATACTTACGGTATTGATAACCTTCTTCCACGATTGCCTAATATCATACTCTTAAGACTCGCAGAGTATGCTTTTTGTTCCGTACTTCTTCCGTACACGTATTGTTTGGCTGAATAGAAGTATTATAGACATCACCCTTGTTCTCTCATTGCGACGGATTCTTCAAGGATCGTCACAGAAGAACCTTCGATACTGTATTTGTTAAAACACCGAGAGAAGCCTCAAACATCATCGTAACCAAAATTTTACTTTTTCTTGCTTCTAAAACCCATACGCTACTTTCCTGAAACAGACTCGCGTATATACGCGGATATCCTTTATTAAACTCGCGTATGCACAGATATCTAATTATGTCATTAGTTCTTCACATAAATCATTCCATCATTCATTTATCAAATGTTTAATAAACATTAAACATGAACAGTAAGAATAGAGTAAACCATCACACAAAACATCACACATGAACACCAGGATTTTTAGGTGGAAACCCAAGTCGGGTGAAAACCACCGCTGCCGTTGCTCAACCTTCAATATTTTATTATTGAGAAAACATCTTACAACATATGTGCTGGTGCAGACTCCTACCGGCACGCAGGCACCCACCTGCGCTCGTTTACCAGCCTCTCCTGGAAGGGAGCTACAACCCCCTGACTGAAGGCTACAACCCTCAACACCTCTATGGACCACGATTATCAATTTTCAGACCGGACCCTTCCATACTTTTAAGTACGTTCAAACATCAACAATAAGATAGCGGCTAAAACAAAGAGCAGTATCGTACCGTGTAGAGTTCACACCTATGTTTTAAAACCCTAGTTTGCATAATGCGTTTTTACTAATGTTACGTACATACGCTCTTTCGGTCTACAATTGCCGTATACCTTCCGTACAAATTACGTACACTTTACTACGTACACACGTTTTCTTTCATAAAGACGCGTATATACGCGTTCCTTCCTGCGTTAACTTACGCCCCAGCTCGTATATTTGTGTCATTGCAATTCTTCAGAACAAATATATCACACAGATTTTACCCTTTACTTCAGACAGATGTTCACCTCATCTCAGATCTAATCATTCCATAAATAGATCTAGCAAGTACAATACAAATCTATATCCCCTTCTTCTTCACTCCATCATTGGTGCATCATACTTTCAGATCTTTCATTCAAATGTAACTCTTTCCATTCAGATATACTCCAGAGAGAAGTATTCATTCAAGCTCAGACATCTTGCACCCACACACTTCATTTTCACAATGAATTTCTTCTCCTTATATAGGTTTACCCTTTTTCAATACCATGAGCCCCTTTTTTCAATACCATGAGCCAAAACGATACCATGAGCCCAAAACTACATTACATCCGATGGTATTCCTGGACGGGGTTGTTTAGACGAATCATAGCCCAATACAATGGGTCAATACCATGGTGGTTACCCCTGGTTTTGCACTTTTTGAGCGCTTTTACCCATACGCGACTTGGCATGTTTTTTCCTGCGTGCACACGTGACTTCCCCTAGATAGATCCGTGTATGCCTTGAGACATACTCTTTTCACCATAGATTTAGCACATGCTGAATTCCTTTCTTCATTGCCTTCAGTACTCACTGTAGATACATCAGATTTTCATCTTTAAGCAGGTTCATCAAGACATATTCTATCAAGCACAACTTCATCAAGTAAGTTGCCATTCAAGAATGACTCTCTTCATCATATTGTCAACAAACATCTTATCACATCAGATTTACATGATTTACCAAGTCCATCAATTCAAGAATAACATCATCAGGTGTATTGCCATCAAGGACAACACATGCCAACAATCTCATGTCTTCAACTTCATTCAGTGGGTTGCCATCAAGGACAACACTCTGCATCATATTTCCAACAACAAGAAGATCCTACCATGATCATAGATGACTCCATATTGGACTAAATATTCCTCGTCATGTAGCTGGTCATCAATAATCATGCATGTGTAAAGATCCTTGGAATAATCCACCAATAGTTGGGATTTCCAATATGGATCTAGACTCCTCAACAAAGACAGTGTTGATGATCTATCAACTGAAATTTCCATCATGTGGCTTCTCCTTTCTTTGAAATCTCCTGTGCCAAAGGTATGTGTTGGAAGGTCATCCCTTCGCTTCTTCTCCTCCTTGACATATCCCATGCCATGAGTACATGATGGAAGGTTTTTATTCCTTCCTTTTTTCCCTTCTTGTATATGCACATGCTCAAATGTAGACGGAATTTTTTGGAAGTTAGTCTCCCATGGAAGGCTATCATCTATCCAAAACCTCCTTAGTCTTGCCAAAGTATGCATGTGAAGCCACCATCTTCTATCATATATGGAATATTTCTCTCCAAGTGAGATTATCTTCTGAGTCTTCATAGCCAAGGAATGCCCTCCTTGCCCCATGATGGTGTCTTCCTCAATTCTTGCAACATCTTCTCTCAGTGTAGTATGGGATGAGAGAGTGGAAAATGGGGGGAAAATATTTCCCTCCTCCTTGAGCTTACCCAACATTGTCAATGTTGTATTATGGTCTTCTAATGCTCCCTTCCTTCTTGGATCTATGAATGGAGCATCAAGGTGTGAGACATATTTTACCAAATCTAAATTAGGTGGTCTCCTAGGTGGTTTCCCACAAGATAATGATGTCTAATGGATCATCCCCATGTGCATAATAGATGGGATCATCAGATCATTGCTTCCACTATGAAAATTCATTTCTGATTTTTGTGTCGAAGTTTCATGATAATGGGTTATCACTCTTAAGGATGCAAGAGTGCTTCTGATTGGAG
>CM076570.1:200021393-200216767 GCA_034641835.2 Pinus albicaulis
TAAAAAAAGACGTAGGGCAGAATGCGTCATTCAAGAAGAAGGTTGTACACCAACCATGACTTATCCGTCCGACATTTACGATATACCTTGGGAAACAAACATGCATCAATGCACCTTATAAAGGTGTCAACATATTCATACAAAATTGAAGAGAGATCTCGTGGCTTTGACTCTACCTGTTGAGATTTGACAAAGCTTGGAAATAGTTACACACTATTTAAGCAAACTAGTAGATGTGTACCTAAAGCTTGGTCCAACCACTGATACTTTTGTAGAAGTGATGAGAAAAAGAAATGAAACAGTGATGGATCCCAATATGTGGGAGGTTGTTAAACAAAGAGTTACATCAGAAATGGCCAAGTCTATGTTTAATTTCAAAGAAGGGTTGAAAAGAAAGATGCTGAAGGTGCAATATTTCAAGCACCCTCATATAGCTCGCTATTTGTGTTGGGGCCCTTGTTTTGAAATTTTTTTTTGAATATTTTGAATTTTGAATAAAGGACAGATTTTGGGTTACGGAATGATGACACATGGCAGTCGCAACCAAGTCGCAACTACAGTAAGTAGAGGAACTACCAAAGTTGCGAGGGAACAGGTACATAGCTGAAGAAAGTAGATGCATGAGTACAGATGAAGAGAATATACAGCAAAAGACAGAGAGTAGAACACACAGACAACAAGAGAGAAGTCGGAAGCAACTGAAGAAGAATGCAAGAGGAACTAACAGTTGCGATAGTGGTTGAATAAATAGCTGTCACCCGGTCGAAAGAAGGGAGAAATGCAGAGCGACTGAAGGAGATTAAGCGGATGTTGCAGAGGGAACACAGACTGGGAATGATATCTCTGTAGTTCCTAGGTTTCTCTTATCTACCTTTCTGTTCTATAAGGCGTCTGTATCAGACTTGTAAGATCTCTTTGTGAAAGCTATGTAACTACGGGTTTGGCTGAAGATATCAATATACTTGCAGGTTGTTGTCTTATTATGTGATTCACATGCATGCACGATGGTTGTGATGATTTAAAATTTTATTTTCTTAATACCTGTACACTCTCTGAATGTTCTTGCGTATATAACGATGTTTATGCAATCAATTCACTGTTAACCATGAGTTGCGGATCCTTTCACTGCTATCAATCTATTCCCCTTCTGCATGTGGTTGCGGCACGCCTCGGGTGAGACTCTCTGCTCTCCATAGTAGGGTGAAAATGCCGGCGTGGTTCTAGACTACAGTGGATTCCCTTGTTGGCCCCAACACCTGAACCTGGGTCTTGCCTGCGAGACCTGTTTCTTCGCCAACAAATGGTTCCATTGCCGGGACCTGCATGTTATGAGGGGAACTAGATCATGGTATCGAGGATCTTCGAAGGAGAAATACGAAGATGGTGGGATAACCATCTGGACCAGTTCATTGCTCAGCAAGCGGAGTTGACGAATCAAAAGGAAAGGGTGCTTAAGGATCTCATCCTTTTCTCAGATTCCACCAGTGATACATACGAGATCCTCTGGGGAAAATTCCCTAGTGACCTCTATAATTGGTTGCGGAGGTTATAGACGAAGGTGCCTAGGGATAGCTCGCGGAAGATAAATCGCAAGTGGGTGCATGGGGATTTGGTGGTTCTGCATTGGTTGAACACTGAGTTGACCCGCGCGGTGGATTTTTGTGTAGAGACCACTTTGGATGGATATATTGTGGATTTTGCTGCAGAGTGCTACCAATCCTTCTCGAAGGCTGAAGCTATCTTCCGTTCCGCGCTAAGAGGGAAGCTGCTTAAAGAGATTCCACTGTGGATTAACACCCTTATGGTAGAGGAAGGGCTGATGGAATTCCAAAAGTCGAGCATGGAAGCGTAAACCTCCAGTGCTGGGGGAAGGGCCGAAGGGACAGATGCTATGTGAAGTGTGAAGCGGGGAGTGGGGGATGGATGCTGAGGCTGCAAGGAAGTTGAGGGAGTGATGTGCACATCGACGGGCGCAGATCGCCGATAGGTGGCGAGAAAGGGTGATGCGGGATTTAAAACGATGGGAAACCAATAGGAAGAATCAAGAGGAGGCGCCTCAGAGGATAGGAATTTTGGACACTCAAGCAGATACCCTGGAAAGGGAGGGGACCACTGTGGGAGTGCGGCGGGTGCATGGGAGCCCAGCTAAGAGAGAAAGGGAGACGATGACTGACGAAGACAATGCAAGTGTGCAGCCCGAAGAAAGTTCCGATGGCGAATGGTACGTCGTGATGCAGCGGTTGTTTCAAGAGCAGACAACATTAATCTCTTCAGGTAGCCCTACTTCCAAAAAATTTCACGGCAAGGATCCCTACCTTCCCCTGGTACTCTATCAACCTTTAAGTAACATTTTCGTTAAGTTACAAGCATTGAGTCAATTGCACAACAGTTCATTGTTGACAGAGACATACGTTAATAGCAGCGTCACTAGTAGTATTGCATTCCCCAGTGAAACAGTCACGCAACTAGGACCCGGAGGATTTATCCTGGTCAACCCTCCGCAAGTATATATGGCTGGGTCATTCACCCGGTATCCAGAATTCTCTGGCCAAGGCAACGATGACATAGAGCAACACTGGTATCTCTGCGAAGCCATATGGAGGGCTCGGCAGACGCCAGACACAGGGAAGCTAATAGAGTTCCAAACCATGCTCAGAGAGAGGGCTCTGTGATGGTTTATCAAGTGGTCCGAGGCCCATCCTAATCTAGTAATCGCGGATGTTAAGCGAGATTTTTTCTGGGAATTTAAAATTCCCCAGACGAACCAGCAGGGTCTGTCCGAGCTCTGGGAGATTAAGCAGAAAGAGGGAGAGACTGCATGGGAGCTGTTGTGTCGATTCAAGGACGCGATCGTGAAACTTAGCTACCCGATCGACCCAAACCATCAGAGGGACTGGTTCATCA
Organism: Pinus albicaulis; assembly: GCA_034641835.2. NCBI lineage: Eukaryota > Viridiplantae > Streptophyta > Pinopsida > Pinales > Pinaceae > Pinus > Pinus albicaulis. The sequence goes on from CM076570.1 coordinate 200,024,298, forward strand.
AGGCTCTGCTTCCCTTGACGTGAACCCCTCTCAGCCAGCATAAGATTGACAACTTGCAGGATGCTTTGGAACAGGCCATGAAGATAGAGGCCATGGCGGGCTACCCTCAGGAATACCGGGGAGGGTCGGCCCCGCAGGATCCTTCCTTGGTGGGATTGCAGCATCAAATCACTATTCTGACTGAAAAGCTCAAGGAGATGCAGCCTATAAGACCAGCTAGGCCGAATGTTTGGTGCACTCACTGCCTGGTCGAAGGCCACGCCGCAACCGAGTGTCCTCGGCTGTGGGGCACGGGTGTGGGACCCTCTGTTGCGACAATCCAGGGGGGTCCACCCACGAGGGGTGGTGTGGCGATGAATCCGCAGGGGGTATACCAGCCGCAACAGCCTTATGCAGGGTTGCCATCTCCACCAAACCTAACCGCCACGGAATATTGCGAGATTTTTCAGACAATGGGGCATCAACCTCGGATGTGCCCTATACTACAGAAGTACTCCAACATTCCAAAAAATGTATACTGTGAGTTTTCTGCTTCCACGACTCACAACACCAAGTATTGCAAGGCTCTCGACGCACTCGCAGACCGGTTGGACCAACCCTCCTATAGGGTGAACGAGGCTTCCAGGGGAAGAGGAGGTGGTATGCACGGAGGCCGCACAGGGGGACGATGTCCGGTGAAATTCTACAACTATGACCAGGAGGGTCACGTGGCTCGAGAATGTCCCCTTTCCCCGATGTCCTTGGTGTTCCCAGTGCCGCGTGAATGCCCATGAAATAGAGGACTGTCCAGAACTCATCAAGAAGTGGGAGGAACGGGCACGGAAGAGGGGCACGAATTTGGTAAACACCGAGCCGCGAGGAACCGCAACTCCGGCCATGCAGAATTTAGCGATCGTCAAGCACGGCGGAAAGAAGACAGGAGAGGACGCTCATGGAAAGGATCTGGTCCAGGCTATTCAGCCTGCCTCCCTGAAACAACTGATTCGGCCGGACGTGTAGAAGAGGTACTTCCAGGAGGCGGTCGATGATTTTGCTCAGCTGGGGGGAGCCAGAGGCCTCGAGGTACCCCCGACGACTAGCTCTAGAGAACAAAACACTACAGGGACCTTGATTGAGGAATGGCTTCAACTGTTCCTCAAGATTGTTGATAATGCTTCGATGCGAGACCAGCTCAAGCATACCTTGGAGGACGCACTGCAGGGGAATACGGGGCTGAGGGAACCTGTGGACACAACACCCCAGTATGTGCAGCGAGTCAAGTGGAACAAGCGACGAATGGGAAAAGAGCTGGCCACCAGTTAAGTGATTCCAAATCAGCGATACCATGCTTGATTTAGGGTCTGACGTCAACATCCTGCCGCGGAAGACGTGGGAGGCTTTTGGACGGCCATGGTTGACCTACTTGCCAATCCAACTCAGAATGGCGAACCAGTACTGTATTGTGCTGATCGGTCGACTCGACGGCATCGAGGTCGACATTGCAGGGGTAAAGACTTACATGGATTTTGAGGTTATTGATATTATGGGAGACAAGGATGCTTACCCTACCCTGCTAGGCATCGATTGGGATTTTGAGAATTATGCCATCATTGACCTCAAAAAGGAGCTGATGATCTTCGAAGATGGCGAGGTCCGGGTCACTCAGCCCCTCGACCCGTATCAAGGCCCGCGATATACCGAAACTGTGGACAACCAGGAGGACTCTCAGATGATGGACCACCTTTATTATATGACTACAGGGAAGCGGGAGGACTATATCAACCCGACCGCAACCGGCTCTATCAGCGGGCACAATGTCCAGAGCTCGGAGCTAGGATCAGAACTAGCCTGGGAAGACTGGCAGCAGGGGGGGTATGAGACCAGCACACGGAGATGTGCCACCATTGCCCGAGTCTATTGGATTGGTGCTGAGTTCAGAGAATACCCCACCCTGTCGAACATGCAAGTTGTCAATACCTTTATTACAAAGGTCGAGGACATGGTACCAGAAGGAAGCAGGATACCACTTTTGGACGTCGCACTACAGTCCACATCAGCCAGGTGGTGGAAAAATCACCGCAACACCCTGTCGCGGTGGAGCTGTCTGGCGGAGGCTTTGAGGGCGCGGTTCAAGGAAGACGAAGGCCATCGAAGTAGGCACAGGTACCAAGGGACTTCCGATCCACGGGACCACCTGAGGACCTGTGAGGAGCAGTGGCAAAGTCTAGGATACCCGCAAGAGCTGTGGGTACATCGGTTCATCCACTCCTTAGATACCATCCCCCAGGCCTCGTACTTAGAAGAAGAGCAAAAACAAGGAACCAGCTCCTGGCAGGAAGTTACGAACAAATTTTTTCGGTGCTTCTTGTTCGAAGGAGAGACAGAGATGGTGTCTCGAGCATTACAAGCTATCAAGGGGGTACTGTTTCTTTGCGACCCAGAGACCGACGGGAGCACCTTTGCATCACGTCTTGAGGCCAGGCGAGAGTTGGCTTGCCAACGGATTGACGACGATCCAGACGATGACAGTTTGGAGGACCTAAGGCACCTATATTTCGAAGAGAAGGAAGGCAAGCGGAATATCAACGAAGAACCGACCACCGAAGGTGTCCATTTATGCATGCTGAAGACAAAGAATTTGAACATCGGTACGGCAGAAAAACCCAAACTGTCTACAGTTGGGGACTACTAGGATGAGGAGACGACAAGGGAAATTTTCAGCCTCCTCCAGGAATACGAAGACTTATTCCCTTCATCGGTTGCAGATTTGAAGGGCATCAAGGGTGACCTTGGAGAAATTCGTATTGTGCTGAAACTAGACGCCAGGCCCGTAAAGCATCGACCCTATCGGTTGAACCCACGGATCAAATAAAAGGTCAAGATGGAGATTGACAAGATGCTAGCCGCAGGTCTCATCTTTCCGGTGGAAGAAGCAGAGTGGGTGAGTCCTATCATCATTCAGAATAAGAAGGACAAGTCAGAGATACGCGTCTATGTCGACTACCGGAGTTTGAACAACACCTGCATCCATGAACCGTTTCCCACTCCATTCAGCAACGAAGTACTGGATCATGTTGCGGGAAATGAAGCTTACTCCTTCACTGATGGATTTTCGGGCTATCATCAGGTTCGCATTGCGGAAGAGGACAAAACGAAGACAACATTCACCATCGAGTGGGGATCATTCGCATACCACGTAATGCCGTTTGGCTTGAAGAATGCCCCGGTCGTGTTTTCCCGGATTGTCATCGTTGCTTTCCGGGAGTATATCCACAAGTTCCTGGAAGTCTACATGGATGATTGGACCATCTACAGTTTGCTGAAGAAACACGCCACCCTGTTGCGTATCATGTTCGATCGGTGTCGCCAGTTGCAGATTTCCTTGAACTTGAAGAAATGCATTTTTGCAGTTCCTTTCGGCACGCTGTTAGGACACATGGTGTGCAAGAAAGGGGTCTACATCGACCCCGCCAAGGTAGCAGTGATCGTCCACATGGAAGCCCCTGAAACGGTGAAGCAGTTGTGGGCACTTCTCGAGCACACATGATATTACAGGCGGTTTATCCGAAATCACGCAAATATTACTGCTCCTTTAGAAAAGCTGCTGCGGAAGTCCGAAGTATTCCAGTGGATGGAGGAGTGTCGGATGGCCCTTGACACTCTGAAGGAAAAGCTGGCGACGACGCCTATTCTTGTTCACCCAGATTGGGATAAGCAGTTCCATGTGCATATTGACGCTTCCAGTATTGCACTTGGGGTTGTCTTGGCGCAACCCGGGGAAATGACAGTTGACCACCCAGTCTACTTTGCCAGCCACAAATTGTCTAATGTGGAGAAGAATTACACCACTACCGAGAGGGAGGCCCTGGCAATGGTGTACTTGCTCCAGAAGTTCCGCCACTATCTTCTGGGGGAAATTCAAGTTCTTTACGGAGCACTCTGCGTTGAAGTACCTAGTCAATAAGCATGTCTTGGAAGGACGGATCTGTCGCTGGCTTCTACTATTCCAAGAATTCACGTTTGAGGTGATCTTCAAGCTCGAGAGGTTGAACGTCGGGCCCGATCACTTATCCAGGTTGGAGATAGGGGAGAACGACAAATATCTCGATGATCAGCTACCGGATGCTGACCTCTTCCGAGTCGAAGCGGTACCGGATTACTTGGCCGATATTGCCACCTATCTGACCACGGGGCAGTGCCCTCAGCACTACACCCCATTCCAGAAATGACACTTGGTCATTGGCGCCGCTGAATACCAACTGATTGTGGGGCAGCTATATAAACTGGGCCTCGATGAGGTTCTACGCAGATGCGTACTTGACCACGAACGTGCAGCTGTGAGGTGGGAATGCCACAGCGGTGTTGCGGGAGGGCATGTGGGAGCGAAACCTACCACGAGGAAGGTGCTCCAAGCTGGACTATGCTGGTCGACGGTCCATGCCGATTGTAAGACATTTGTTAAGAGATCGATGTCTGTCAGTGGACAGGGAGGCCCTCTCACCGAGACGAGCTTCCGCTACAACCAGTACATGTGTTGCGGCCGTTCGAGAAGTGAGTTGTCGACTTCGTAGGCCCCATAGCCTCGGTCGCCAGGCATTCCAAGGCCCGCTACATCATTACCGCAACCGACTACCTCACCAGGTGGGCCCAGGCAGCGACAATACGAGACTGCACGGCAGATACAGCAGCACGGTTCATCTTTGAACACATCATTAGCAGGTTTGGCTGCCCGCGAAGTTTAACCAGTGATCAGGGTACGCATTTCATTAATGACACGGTCAAGTCGCTGTTGGACACATTTATGATTCAACATCACAAAAGTAGCCCGTACCACCCGCAGGCCAATGGTACTATTGAAGCATTTAATAAAATTCTTGAAAAGGGGTTAACAAATATCTGCAACGCCCAGCGGGATGACTGGGATGAGCGGCTACCAGTTGCACTATGGGCCTACTGGACTACGGTGAAGCGCTTGACCAATCAGACACCATTCTAGTTGGTGCATGTCCGGGAAGCTGTGGTTCCCACCGAGTTCACTGTACCAAGTCTTTTAATTGCCACATCCCTCAAGTTCTCGGAAGAAGCATCGCTCCAGGAGCGTCTACATGAATTACAAGAACTGGAAGAGGCCCGGTTCTTGGCCGAGTTTCACCAGAAGGTTTAGAAGGATAGGCAGAAGGTGTGGCACAACTGCAACATCAAGAACAAAATGTTCCAGGTTGGTGGAAAGGTCCTCTAATGATGAAAGCAAGTTTCAGAAGTTTCTAGGGAAACTGCAGATGCACTGGTTAGGACCTTACTTCATCATCGAGATTAGAGAGTCCGAAGCCGTTCGGTTGGCTCAGCTGGATGGTACTATTTTACCGGGGTGGGTGAATGGCGCACGCCTGAAACCCTACCAGGAGTAAGTTTATTTCACTCTTCATCAATAACTCTCACAACCGAGAGCACCCGTAGAGTAGCGTAGTTGAATAACTCTCCCGCAACCGGGATGAGCATAGGTAGTGTTTTTTTTCATGCATAGCTTGTCAATAACCGCTCTATTGCGGGACCGCACTGCAACCGACTATGGTCAGGGAGGGGTGTGTCCAGTGTGTCATCCCCGTAGGATTAATAATCGTGTCAAGGTCAGTCCAGGTCATTTCAGTCAGTACTTGTGTCAGTCCGTAGGACCGTCTAAATTTTCACCATAAATTACCATAATTGGAAGTAACCTCACAATAATCATTTTGTCATAATCCGCAGTAACCTCAGCCATAACGTTTGCCCATTTCCCCATGCCACCGTCAGCAACTGTCAGAATACACATTGGCATGCGATTGATCGCACGATTATCGCAGAGAAGAATGCCAGCAGGAATTAACTCGTTATGGGGTCTCATCAACTTCACTGTGCTGTAGACAATAGGCTCCCACTGAAGAGAAAACACGAATGGCCGGGAACAGCTTAGAACAGCAACTGGTGCTGCACCGCAGCAAATGTGCTATTGAGACACACAAGCACCAAGATAGACACCTTTCGCATGAAGTCGTTGAAATTATAGCTTGAAGATACCGCCTTCCACAACGAGGTCTGTTCGTGGTTGGGCGTTGCGATGGAAATCCGTGACGGGGTACACAGGTACAACTTTGATCGGATGTTACTATAGCAACAGCCTGTTGAAACGGATGCGGAGGCGACACCACAAGAACTCCCTGAGCCGCTCATCCCCATCGTCCGCCACTTGAACACTCAGGTACGTAGTTTTAATGCAGCGGCCTAGGTCATTTCAAGCAATGTCGCTCCTTTCCCTTTACTTTCCGAGTTCCAGCTTTCTTGCTCTACCTCGCACCCCCATACAACTCCTCTCACCTCCCCCATCCCTACTATTCTATTTACTTCAGCAAGCCCAATCATAACCCTGATGGGAGAGAAGAGCAAGACTACAGATCAATTAGAAGCTCCTCCAGCCAAGCAGGCCCACACCACCAAAGCAAATCCGATGGTGGACCTCACTGCGGATGATCCACCAATGCCACCGAGTATAAGGGTGTTGATATAGGAAGAACCACTCATTGACCCCTCCAAATTCATCAACATTCACCTTCTGCCACCACGCACCATTCCACCTCCACCTACCACTTCATCCGCTCCATCCACTTCATCTACTACCGTGTCCGACCCAATCATCCGTGAACTCCTTGGTGGGGACCACGGGGCCGAAGTTGACTCCAGTACTGCAGCAGTAGTACCACCGGTCAACCCCGCGGGATAACCCCAAGTTTCTTTATCTGATATATTTACCCAAATGGCACAAATTGGTGCCGACTCAGCTGAGGCTCAGCCTGAGTCTACTGTGCCTCCACAAACTGCCCAGACAGATCAGCAGGAATGGCCGGACTTGAATATGGCCGACTCAGCAAATTAACAGACCCCACCGCCATCCCCTCCAGAGCATTCTAATCGATTAGTTGCCAGTGGGCAACCCTTGCAAGAAAGGAGGCCGAACGAGGGCACTTCGGGGATCGCCAATTTAGAAACATGGGGTACAACTCAGTTGTACTTATTTATCCAGAGGGCGGCCCAGCAAGCCGAAAGGCTTCATTCTGAGCTACAGCAGAGGTGCGACGAGCAACAACAATAGATTTCAGTGGTTACTGAATAGCGCGACCAGCTCATAACGGCACAGGAGCAGCTGAAAGGTCAGATAACCAACGTCACCCAGGTGTTTTCAGAGCTATGGCCAACGTTCGAGGCTCATTATACTCAGCTACCTACCGATGTCTCAGAGACGAGTGTCGTAGCGTAGGCCTTCCACCTTCGGATCACATTCAATGGCCTCCACAGGGAAAATAAGGCGCTTCAAGCAGCGTTAGCCACACGGCCAGCGCTGCCCGATCCAAGGGTTGTCTATTCAGCACAGGTTGCAGCAAAGCAGGGCCAGGCCACTCAAATGCAGGAAACTCTCAACTCTGTGGTGCGCAAGGCTCATGACCTCCTGAAGGGTATTCAGGAGTGCTCAATCACCCTTACAGTCAAAACGTAGCCAATTTCATCACAGCTACAACAGATTTCAAGGAAAATCCAAGAGGCCACGGACCCCACGCGGTTGGACCAGCTATATACCCAGGCAGATGATCTTGAAGTGCAGATCCAGCAAATAGAGGCCAGCTCAACAATGGCCAAACGGGTAATTCATAGGCTCCGCCCATCCCTCCATTTCAGCGCCAGGACAATGCAACAGCTAGCCGCCGAGGCCGAGACCCAGATTAGCACGGTGTTCAGGGCTATACCAACGCACATAGAGGAGGCTGCTATCACCAAGATTGCCGAAGAAACAGATTCACTGCTGCAGGGGTGGTAGCACACTGTGTCGACCTTCACTGAGCTTAAAGCTACAGCGTTCCGCAGAGTCCCGGAGTTGGGGCCCTTGTTTGGACAGCAGACGGAAGGAGCACAGCAAGAACAGGCCATGGGGTCTAGCGGGGTGATGGAGACAGAGACTGTGATTTGCGATTGACTCGGGACGAGTCAAGAAACTATGGTCAGGGCCTGTTGGGGCCCTTGTTTTGAAAACTTGGTTTGAATATTTTGAATTTTGAATAAAGGACAGATTTTGGGTTGCAGAATGATGACACATGGCAGTCGCAACTACAGTAAGTAGTAGAACTAAAAAAGTTGTGAGGGAACAGGTACATAGTTGAAGAAAGAAGAGGCATGAGTACAGATGAAGAGAACATACAGCAGAAGACAGAGATCAGAACACATAGACAACAAGAGAGAAGCCGAAAGCAGCTGAAGAAGAATGCAAGAGGAACTAATAGTTTTGATAGCGGGTGAATAAATAGCCATCACCTGGGCGAAAGAAGAGAGGAATGCAGAGCGACTGAAGGAGATTAAGCGGATGCTGCAGAGGGAACACAGACCGGGCATGATATCTTTGTAGTTCCTAGGTTTCTCTTATCAACCTTTCTGTTCCATAAGGCGTCTGTATCAGACTTGTAAGCTCTCCTTGCGAAATCTATGTAACTATGGGTTTGGCCGAAGATGTCAATATACTTGCAGGTTGTTGTCTTATTATGTGATTCACATGCATGCATGATGGTTGTGATGATTTAAAATTTTATTTGCTTAATACTTGTACACTCTCTGAATGTTCTTGGGTATATAACGATGTTTATGCAATCAATTCACTGTTACCCATGAGTTGCGGATCCTTTCACTGGTATCGATCTATTCCCCTTTTGCATGTGGTTGTGGCATGCCTCGGGTGAGACTCTCTGCTCTCCAGAGTAGGGTGACAATGTCGGCGTGGTTCTAGACTACAGCGGATTCCCTTGTTGGCCCCAACCCCTGAACCTGGGTCTTTCCTGCGAGACCTATTTCTTCGCCAATAATTTGTATGATAGACACCTTGTGGCCTATGGAAGACTCCCATGGAACGATAAGGTTCCGCTTTATTTTGTAAAATTATTTTATGCAGAATTCTTTTTGCAAATGAAACCCAATTACAATGACCTTCCCTCTGAATTTTTGGTCCTAGGAAAGGCCAATTGTGTGAACGTAGGGACGCTAGGCGTGATGTTGATTTGCCTCGCCCTGAGCCACCATTGGTTATTCGACCTTTTCATGTCAAAACTTTGCAGTCAGAGATGGATGCTAGTTCTCAAATTAGTCAAGAAGCAAGGGATGCCATCATTGAAAATGTTCACAGTGGATTGGGTGGATTCGATGTTTTTCTGAGTCGACAAAGAGCACTTGAGAATGCACGCGCTAATTTTATGTATTATACAGATGAATATATTGACAACATAAGTGTTGAAAATCTCAAAACATATGCAAATAATTGTTGCAATGGTTGGCAAGACCTAATTGTTCATGAACAAGAGGGCATAGGAATGGTATGTGTTAATGGTTAGGGTGATTATTTTAACACTTGTACAATTTGTAATAAATACATATATATACATATAATTATTTGTATACATTAATCTAGCAAAAATATATCATTATATGTTAACACAATTTGCAGTTCTCATGCTTGATGAGTGAAGAAAATGTTAATATCACGTCAGAGCCTCCGGTTCAAACAATCAAGATGGGTCCCACCATTAATCATACAATTAAGATGGTTCTCACCATCAAGATATGTTGGCAAATGTTAGTGTTTTTTAAGTAGACACATGATGATGTACAATATATATATATATATATATATTGAAACATGATGATATATTTTTTAAATAAATAATTGTGCACATATGTACATGTCTATATATAATAAAATGTTTTAACAGATTCTGATTCCGTCTGATGTTTTTTGGATGCCGGTACCTTCTTCTTCCCTGGGAGATGTGTTAGATCCACCATCACAAGGATGACCAACCTTTCACTTTTAAATATGTTTTTAAGTTATATATTCCACCTCAAAAAATTCCATTAAAAAATGAGATATATCTAGATCTTGAGTTATTTTAATTTTTTTGAATTTTAGGTTTTTGGAGATTTTCTTTCCAAGCCACTCTTACGAGATGTGTCAAATCAACCAGCACAAGTATTCAATTTTTCACTTAAATATATATGCTTTTGAGTTATAAGTTATAAATTGAAGTTTAAAAGTTTTATTATAAATTGAGATCTAGAGATCTTGAGTTTTTTTGAATTTTAGGTTTTTGGAGATTTTCTTTTGGAGCCTCTCTTAGGAGATGTGCCAAATCCACTAGCACAAGTATTCAATTTTTGACTTAAATATATGTTTTTAATTTATAAGCTATAAATTGAAGTTCAAAAGTTTTATTAGAAATTGAGATCTAGACCTTGAGTTATTTTATACTTTTAAATTTTTTGAATTTTAGGTTCCTATAGAGGATTTCATTTCTCCACGGACTCTAGTGATGGAGATAGGAACATCCAAACCATTTCAACCATTTGAACAAGTTGTCTAACATTTTTTTTAATATTATTGAAAATAAGTTTATATATGCATTTTCATTTGAAATTTTTTACTATATATATATATATATATATATATATATATATATATATATATATATATATATATATATATATATATATATATATATATATATATATATATATATATATATTTAAAGCATTTTAATATTGAAGAAGCTCCGCATTTAGTATATCTATATACAAATGGAGAGGGAACCTCATGAGGTATTGCATGATTTTTTTTTACATGAAGTTCTCTACATTCTCATTCAATTTTAAAACATTAAATTTTAATGTTTGTACAAATTGTGTACAAGTTCCCCATGCTTCCGCTTCGCAAGATAGCTCGAGGATCATGAATTTGCTGGGAGAGACACTACATCCATCTATATTTGACAGATGATGCACATGCACGTGCAAAATTATATTTTCAATAGATAAATAGTCTTAAATTTACTTTTTTATATATAGTGTTATCTAGATGCATATATAACTTGATACTTGATACTTGATACTTGTGAGATACAAATTTTGGACATATTTTATGTGAACTACATTTGGTTTTTGGTACATGTGAATGTGATATAATGTTTTGTTTTTATTGGATAGTTGAACTACATTTGGCACATGAAGTAATGTTGTGATCTATAATGTTTTTTTTTTTTTTTTAACTCAAGTTTTGGATGGTTGAACTACATTTGGCATGTGAAGTAAGGTTGTGTTATAATTTGTTTTGTTTTTAAGACTCAAGTTTTGGATGGTTGAACTACATTTGGAATGTGATTGCACGATATAATGTTTTGTTTTTATTGGATAGTTGATCTACATTTGGCATGTGAATTAATGTTGTTATATAATAATTTTTGCTTTTAAAACTCAAGTTTTGGATGGTTGAAGTACATTTGGCATGTGATTGTGATATTTAATGTTTTGTTTTTATTGGATAGTTGAACTACATTTGGCATGTTTAGTAATGTTGTGATATAATGTTTTGTTTTTATTGAATAGTTGAACTACAATTGGCATGTGAAGTAATGTTGTGATATAATGCTTTGTTTTTAAAACTCAAGTTTTGGATGGTTGAACTACATTTGGAATTTGTTTTTAAAATTCAAGTTGTCGTTTTCCAAACAAAAAAAAGTTCACATGAATATATATGTACATGTAGAAATTATTTAAGTATACGTTTGAATATATATTTTAAAACGATTGAAGTACAATACATATCGATGTGTCAAACAATCATAAAATTTTAAAATTGCATTCTATAATGTATATATATCCAGTACGTGCAACATTTTTCATCAATGCATGTATAGAAAAGCTACTTTTAGCTAATTGCATTCTAGAACATATATATCCAGTACATGCAACATTTTTCATCAATGCACATAAAAAAGCTATTTTAAGTTAATTGTGTTCTCGAATATATATATCATCCAGTACTTGCAACATTTTTCATCAATGCATGTATAGAAAAACTACTTTCAATTAATTGCATTCTAGAACATATATATCTAGTACGTGCAAAATTTTTCATCAATGAACATAGAAAATCTACTTTTAGTTAATTGCATTCTAGAACATATATATATTATCCAGTACTTTTAACATTTTTCATCAATGCAAATAGAAAATCTACTTTCAGTTAATTGCATTCTAGAACATATATATCTAGTATGTGCAACATTTTCATCAATGCAAATAGAAAAGATACTTTCAGTTAATTGCATTCTAGGACATATATATCCAGTACTCGCAACATGTTTCATCAATCCAAATAGAAAACCTACTTTTAGTTAATTGCATTCTAGAACACACACACACACACACACACACACACACATATATATATATATCCAATACGTGTAACATTTTCATCAATGCACATAGAAAATCTACTTTCAGTTAATTGCCTAGAACATGCATATATCCAGTACATGCAGAATTTTTCATCAATGCACATAGAAAAGCTATTTTTAGTTAATTTCATTCTAGAACATATATATCCAGTACTTGCAACATTTTTCATCAATGCACATAGAAAATCTACTTTCAGTTATTTGCATTCTAGAACATATATATATATATATATATATATATATATATGCAACATTTTTCACCAATGCAAATAGAAAAGATACTTTCAGTTGATACTAGTGTGCATGTACCAAAACAATGTACATGTGCAAACACTTGCATAAATAACATAACAAGGAAGTTCAATTTTTAGTTGAGTTCTGGAAGTTCTAAAAGATGAATCTAAAGAGAAGAAATTGTTGGGCAGTTTAATCAAATAAATTCTAATGGAATTCCATCTTCAATGATCCATTCATGATCGGATTTTGACATTTTCCATTTCTTAATTTTTTTTTTTTTCTTTGACTGAACCTCTATCAAATTTATGTGTGCTGCACACACCAAGTGACTACATTGACAACTTATGACATCACGTTGATAGTCTTCAAAGTAAACAAAATCCCCGCTTTGATTAGTTTGTCTGAAAAAATAACCTTTCAGTATAATAGATCCTCTGTCATATGGAAACCCTGATCATTATAGTTTTCTAATAATTTCATATTTCATTTAGTGCAACGCATCAAATAATACTTCACATTTTCATCATTGTCAGTAGGTGCAATTATAACAAAAACATCTCCTCCACAATAAAACAAACTTATGTATTTAAACTTAGATCATAATTAACATGAAAAATTAACTTTAAAATAATTTTAGTATATATTTCTAGATCTATATCATTTGAAATAAATTCAAATGTTACCTTCTCTAACAAGATCAAAAACTCGATCACCATCAGATGATATTGTAGTCTCTTGTGATTGCATTTCTTCAAACATTGCAACAAACATTTTCCCCTTTATATTTAGCTCTATATGTTTCCAATCTCTTACATACATTTTGTTTTCACAAACATCATTACATTCTGTGTTTTCTATGCAAACATGACAAAAACAAGAATATTTTCTTTTATCCAATGCAAACACATTTGTGGACAACTTTGTTTTAATTGAATGCAATTTTCGAGTCCCTTTTATTGTTTCAATGTCATTTCCAATCGATCTATCTACATCTTCGACCCAAATATGCCAATATATATATATATGGAAAATTCAATGAAGAATGTAAATATGATATCAAAATACCATCAAAGATAATCATTGTGATAAATGTACACTGTTTAAAATTGGATATCTAATAAAAATTAAATTGAATGTACCTTCACACTTCCCTTGATCGATTAGTCTCATGGCTTACTGCAGCGATGCACCATTGAACAACTTCTTTAGCGTCCAAAATTAGGCATATAGAGGGGTTCATTTTATATCTTCGAAGTGCTCGTTTTATGCATGCCCCTACATTGTCATGTTCTCCTTTTCCATGGCCAATCTCAAAGAAATTCAAACAATGTTTAATGCAGGTTTTCTTATGAAAACAACACAACTAAAAGAATGATCGTGAAGATTTGAATTGACCTTTGCATCCATCTGACCATATCCAATTTTCATTGAATTTTATTCCACGACTTTTCAAGGAGTCATAAATCTTTCCAAAACAGTGTTGTACAAAATATGTATCATGTGTACGATATTCACTGATATAAAAGTGATATTCTTTAATAACATGTCGATTTTCACTGGTGCTTTCTATATGATTAGCGTTTTGTTCAGCATGTCTATATAGAATATGGACGAGCATGGAGATTTGGTCATAATGATAGTATTCACCTGAATTTCTTTTTGTAGAACAAATGTGTAGTTTTCTGCAAAATCAATTACTGACAAAATGGTCCCTGGTGGAAAAATTTCACGGGATTTTTTGAATTGCAAGTCCTGCCATCGAGCTCTATGGGAATGCTTGGTGTATTTATAGATTTCTGCCTCAAACTTTCTCAAAAAATTTATCACAAAAATTTATTCTTCTTTTAATTCAATTCTTTTAGCACTATTTGAACCTTGAATTAATGTATGGATATATTCATATCTCTTCCATTTCAATTTCATGTTGGACAATGATTGATCATTTATATCAGTATGATATTTATTTTTTAATTTATTCAAATTTCCACAATCATCGCATTTTTTACCACCAACACATTTCTTTTCGTAAAATAATTCATCCCTTTCTCTTCCACATAGAATTTGAGATATGAAATCACAGATAGTGGAAGGAGGAGGTGAATCTTTCAAAAATGGTCTACCAAAATTAAGGAATGTGTCATAATATAACTAAAATTCCACATGATAACGACAACAACAAGCGTCACGTACAGTGATAGGTTTTACATACCATGGTTTTTTTTTGAACAAAAGCACTGATTAAGACATCAATTTCATAATTCTCTTCTTTGAACTTGTTGAACAACTCTATCTGAGTGTTGTCGAAGAAATTTTCAGAATTTTCTTCGTACTAATTTCGTGCTATTCTTCTTCGCATCACATCCCTTGGATTTGATGAAACACGTGAATTTTTCTTCCAATATTCATATACTATTTTTTTAACATTTTCTCCAAGTCTATCTTTGTATGGTTGCCTACAAATATCTCTCCAACAAGTGAGTTCGTCATTTACATCTATTTGCAACCAAAATTTCCAATGTTTGTGCAAAGTTTTTCGTGAGGTTCCTAATGCTCATGCCATAGATTTTACCAAGCGATTCTCTTTAGTAATTGATGAAACCACTGCCATATGTATTTTTTTACGTACAACTGAAACATTTTTCTATCTAAATATTCTAATTGAATTTATAACACTATTTATATTTTGTATCACATTTTCCTTCATTTTTTTATCTTTTGTTGATTTTCGAATACCCAATAAAGTCGTAGCTTCTTTTAATTTCCTTAATGATAGGAGACCTTTCAAAAATTGGGCTTGAACTGCCACATTTTCCTTTATGAAGTACGTATCAAAAATGTGTTTAACACGATATCGTATAACGTGGTCAACTCTTTTATCTCCATATGTGTGAGTGTCAGCATTTTCTAACATCTCATCATCGACATTGATTTCATCTGTAAATATTCAAATTAGTAGTACATAATAAGTTTACATATTCAATAAATAACTAAATTAATAAATATGTATAATTTCAATAATATGTGCATGTGTTCAACACACACACACATATATATATATAGTGATTCAATTTCTTTCAACATTTTCACCATCTTCAATCATTGGTTCAATATCTCTTTCACTTTCTCTTTCAAAATTGTGCATCTCATCATCAATGTTTTGAGGAATATCTCTCTATGTTTACATTGCAAAATATTTTTCAAATTAGTTCATCAAATAAAAATTAAGCTTCACATTTTACACTAGGAAAATTTTAAACATCAAATTCATAATATTTACATTTACATACCTGCTTCAACTTCTAGTTGAGGTTGATTTTCCCTTTCAATATTTGAGAGTACTTCTCTCTTTCTTTTGCGACATTCTCTCTCCTCTTCTCTATGTTCCTCAAGGTCTCTTGTTTGATCATATTTTCTCATGCAATTCCTTCGATTTCCCATGACAATAGAGTATGAAGTTCAAAAAATTTCCTTAAAAAATTTAGACAAAAACTCAATTAAAAAAAACATCACAAAAAGATTTAATTTAAAAAAAAAAAACTCATTTTAAAAATTTTGCAAAAAATACATACTTCAATCCAAAACACTTACTTTAAAAAATCTGAGAAAAAAATGTCTTATAAAAATGAAACAAAGCTCAAAATATTTCCTTCCAAGTCCTGCAAAAAAATTTCATTTAAAAAGTTAGACAAAACCTCATCTTAGAAAATCATTATAAAATATTTACTTCAACCCAAAACACGTACTCTAAATAAATGTCACTTCAAAACATACCTCCAAAAAATGTCCATTGAAAATTAAGTCCAACTTCTTAAAAAATGCCACTTTAAAAAATACCTCCAAAAAGCCTCTAAAAAAATATCACTTTAAAAAATACCTCCAAAAAATGTCCTTTGAATATTAAGCCTAAAAAGAGTCCTTTCAAAATTAAGTCCAAAAAATCTCTTTTGGAAATTAAGCCCAAAAACCTCTAAAAACAAAATACCAAAAAAATGTCCTTTGAAAATTAAGCCCAAAACCTCTAAAAACAATGAAAATTAAGCCCAAAACTTCTAAAAACAAAATACCTTAAAAAAAACCATTGAAAATTAAGCCCAAAACTTCTAAAAACAAAATACCTTAAAAAAAAAAAATGAAAATTAAGCCCAAAACCTCTAAAAACAAAATACTTTCAAAAAAATGAAGCCCAAAAAAAATAAAAAAATGTATCACATACCTCCAAGAAATGTCCTTTGAATGTTATGCCAAAAAGTACTTAAACCCAAAAAAATCCTTTGCAAAATCAGACCTTTTCAAAATCAGACCAAATGAAGAAATACAAAATTATGTGAAAATAATGAATGCTTTTACATCAATTTATATTGCCATGAAATATTTTTTTTGAGGGGCTTCGTTGTATTTGACGGCCGACGAAAAGTCAAGTAAAAGTTCAGTCGAACTTCAGTAAGAAATTCGACTAAACTTTTGTGTCATTAGACTTAACAGGCCGTCGGCGCAAAAAAAAATTCAGCCGAACTTTTTTTAGAAGTTCGGTCGAACTAACACGTCTACAATTATGCAGAACCAAGCTCTGAATACATTTCTTCAACTTTGGACTGATTAAACTCCATGAAAAATTCTAAATTAACTGTCGGAACCAAGACAATCGTTTGTAGAATTCAATCTACTTTCAAGAAATATAATTTTTATGAAATTTCATAAATATTTACTAATTTTAATTAATTTTGTAATAAAACGGGTGCAAGCAATTTCTGAAAGTCATTATGATTCAGTGAAATCAATATTCTGTATCTTACTATATACACTGTAAAAAAATTGAAAACATTATGGTGCATTACATTGGTCTATTGTCTATAATGGGTAGTTTTTAGTTTTTTAGTTTATAACTTATATGTTGAGAAATTCCGTGCGTCACGAAACATATTCAAAATATGCAGTTTTTTCATATTGGATCAGTTCGAAAAATTATAGTAATTATGATATGCATCAGTTGGTTTTGTAAATATAATGAAACCGAAGTAGACTCTTCCTAGATTGTTGTAACACATTTTGTTTCTCAAAAACACAAAGTTTTCAAAGAATACACCAACGCATATTAACGTGACTTTTTATGAATCCTTTGATTGTTAAAAAATACACACTCAAAGAAACACTAAGTTGCATATCAAATGTGTGTAAAAAATTTCCAAAAATAAGTAACAAAAAACTAATAAAATTTCTGACAACTTTTATTTTTATCGCAAAATGAAATTCTAAACAGAAAAATTGTTTTGGCTTGCAGAAAGTTGAAGAACATAAAAAAATGAAATTTTTTTCTCAAAAAAGGGCAAAAAGTGTAACCCAACTTCACATTTTCACGCACTTTTAACTTTGATCAAGTTGAATCCATTCTATACATTGATAGAGGAAGAGTTTTCACGAAACAACTAGATTCTATGAGGTACAGGAACTTGTTTACAAGAACTAGAGAGCAGAGCGAGGAAAGTCATAGTGTATCAACAAAAGATCAGAAAACACTAGTAGATGATAAAGAGATTGTTGAAAAAGATATCATCAGCATGGGCGGAAGATATAAGAAAAGAGGAACAAGTCCTATGGGAAAGTATCAATCTTGCACATGCAGTACTGGTGTGACTCCATCTAGCATCCAAAGAGGGAAAATAAGTACTAGAATGAGAAAAATGTTTGGCAATAAGCTATCAGGTGACAGGAATGACGAAGATCCTCCTCGTAGAGTCACTCCATAAAGTGTTTACGTGACCGAATCATCTATATCCATGAGTTTTCTTGAAACAGGGAGCATTAAAGAGGCCATAAATATGGAAGTTCATAGAATTATACTATATGATTGAGTTAGTACTTGTTTGCAAGACAATCATAAAATAATGAAGGAAATTGTAGAAGAGGAAATTACTTTTGATGACCATTCTATCAAATTTCAAGATGAAAATTATGATAGGGGCAGTAAGAGATTGAAGATTGAAATGGTACAACTTTCCAACAAAGAGGTTGTTGATCGGGCATAAATTAATGTTGATCTGTTTGGAGTTGTGACGTCAGGGCTAATGAAATTGCATCAAGCTAGTGGTGAGGCACTTGTGGATTCTATTACTCGTATACAAGAAGAAAATGTGAAGTTGAAGGAAAAAATAAAAGAGCTAGTAGATAATTTGAGCCTGGGTCCTTTGTTGAAGACTCCATTATCAATACATGGATATCCATTGGAAATTTATAGTCCTGGTGGATCTCATAGATTTGAGAAACCTAATAATATTCTCAATGCAATGAAATACTATATCATTAGTAATATATCCAAAAGATTGTGAATTATTGAATTTGCATGGCAAGTTGCTTTCTATATATGATATTTAAAGTAGAGAACTAAGTATTTTGTTGAGTTGGTCAAAAGTGAGCTCGAGGGAGATATGGAATTCGTAGATAATGACTTGTTAACTTTTAGTCGAAAGCCTTATTTACTGTATGAACTAGAAAAATATAAACAAGGGTTTTCGGATATTGATCAGATGAGGAAGATCAAATATGCATGGTATGAGAAAACCAGAACATTGAAGGACATTATTTATGAGTGTGGAGGTATAGAAAATCAAATAATATATGTGTATCTCAAGGCATTAGCGATTTTCGGGACTTAAACAGTTTTTCCATTACATATGAGTGGATTAACTATGAAAGAAAAGATGATAGCTAATTTGGAGGAGCTGAAACAATCACATGTATTATATTTCAATAATATACCTAATTTTATTGTAGAGGAAATTAACAAATGGATAATTACTTTTGTTAGTGTTAATGAAGAGTACTTTTCATTGGCTTTGCAATTGCAACAAGAAACCAAATAAATTGAGGAGGAGATATTCAATGAACTTGTTAAACAGGAAATTATTATCGGTCTGGTGAAAGAATTCACTGAAGCTAAAGAAAATGAATTCCTTGCAAAAAGCCTGATTCCAAGCGATAGTTAAGAGATAAATAATATCGAGTTGTGCTTTTGCATATTGTAAATGTTTTAATACATTGGAACATTTATCTTTTCTTTTCAAAGCATTTGCCTATTGAAATTTTATGGGTACGTTATGATGGAATAGTTTAGTTCTTGAATGCAGTTCCTTGTTATTTGTTGCAGATGACTTTTAGAGATTACGATTGATGAGATCCCAATCACAATCCCCATTGGGATGAATGCATTTAGTTTTTTGACTTAAGTATTAGCATTTTCATAAATCCTTTGTGCAACAAAGGTTATTTTCTAGACCATGGCCCTGTAATCATATATCTTATGAATTATTATTATTTTATTTTCTATTTCTCAGTATATTTACTAATTATGTAAATATTTCTAAGATAACGTTTCAAATGGAATGTTGTATAGGCCTGAGTTCTGGACCATTGTGCATAAACCACTAATTGAACATGTTTTTTCTAGTATTTTCTTTGATCAAATTTTATATATTAGCTAATGTTTTATAATTATTTATAATTAAAATGGAATTTTGTTTACTTTATCCTAATACTGAAACAATTTTCTAGTTATATTAATAATTCTTAGATAATGTTTTACATGTGAAGTTGTATTACTCTGGATTCTTTAGCATTCCTCAATATCATTAATTGAACATAATTTCATGACACTGTGTTTTTGAGCTTTTATATTCTCTGTAATGGTGTGAAATAAATGACAATGAAAATGAAATTTTAGCAGGAGTTTTGGTTCAGAAATATCTATTGCATTTGAGATGTTTATTTTAATGAGAGCTATAATGATTAGGATTTGAATCTGAATACAACTATTGTTGTTGTAACTGTGTTTGTTATTGTTCAAGACTTGTGAAGTACACAGACTCATTACTCTATTCCAATTCTGTTTACAATGGAAATGAACACCTGGAAAAAGTTTTGGTTGTTTGATATTATTTGTTGCATTTGTTGCGATTGACATTTGAATCTGGACACAATTACAGTTGTTGTAACAATGTTGATTATTGTTGAAGACTTCTCAGCGAGAAACACTAGTTATTCTATCCCAGTTGTCTTTATTTATGAATGCAAGTACAAAAGAAAGAATTTTGCACATAAATGTTTCATTGTTGAGGGCTTAAAATGTAAGTTTTCATTGTACTTAAAGTTTTTAAACAATTTGTGTAAATTTGCATGTAGAACAGTGTGTGGAGCTTTGCTTATGCAAAGCTTTCCACATAATGAAATATTTGCACAAGTTTAGTAAATATGTTAAAGGCTTATTTCTTAGCATGGGCTGGGGAGCTAAGTAAGAGATGGCTATTGCTTTTACAAATATCTTTTCAGTGAGAAACACTGTTTATTTTTTCCTAGTTATATTTATTTATGAATGCATGTACAAAAGTGAGAATTTCACACATCAGTGTTTCATTGTACATGGCTTAATACGTAAGTTTTCATTGTGCTAAAAAAATTTAAACGGTGTGTGGAGCTTTCATGTAAATAAGTGTGCAAAGCTTTGCTTTTGTGGAGCTTTTTACACAGTGAAAGCTCTGCAAAAGAAAAGCTCCAGACAAGTCTGGTAAATATTTTTAAGTTTTATTTCTTAGCATGGTATGGGGAGCTAAGTAAGAGATGACTATTAATTTTAAAAATTTCTACATTGGTAATGGAATTATTGAAAATATAGGTTTAATATTTTATTAAATTCATGAAATTAATCATATTTTTACCAGTTAAAATTTTTGCTACTTTGGGTGCCATGAATAGACATGATAATACAATGTAAAAAACACCAAACCAAAATATTTAATGACTCCAATAATAATAAAAACAATAATCCAAAAACCTCAGTGTTTCTCTTGTTATATGATCACATGGATCTTCTTCATCTCATAAATAAACCTTAAAAATATTTACTTAACTTGTGGGGAGCTTTGGAACTGAGGCTAATGAAATTTGGTAATTGTAATCAATGCGGGAGAGGCACACTGCAAATGGAGTGTGATTTCCTCATTTTCGTACATGGCATAATTACATTAAAAGTTTGGTATCCTTTCGGAAAATGAATGAAACAACACGTAATCGGGAATGTAAATATCATTACATGTAAAATGTTATCGATATAGTAGTGGGTACGATTATTGACAACCTGCAAGCTAGTTGTCATTATTAAAAAATATTTTCATTTAATTTGTCTCATGCATGGAGTAAATGGTATTTGAATTTTGATATTTTTTTAAAATTATTTCCACCATTTCTCGAAAATGTTGGATTTGTTGTTTTTGAATTGTTATTTATGCAAAATGTTTCATCAAACATATTTCACAGAGAGATTAGTAACAGATAGTGGGAATGAAAAAATTAGAATATTCGGTACTATAAACAATTACCCCAATACCTAAAATCCTGAAGCTTTCCAACTATAATCTGGTTTTCCAAAAATCTATGCCGAGTTTTCTAAAAATCACGTTAGAATTTCTTTTTTTCCTAATAGAATTATAGTTCATTTAGACTCTGTGAATTAATTTTACTATTCTCTGTAAATGTTGACTTTGTTATTTTGAATTTTTATTTATTACAGTGTCTTGTAAAAGATAGTTCACACACATAATAGTAATAAGTGGTGGTTTTTTAGCATATCGATAAATATATACATAAAACATAATGAAAACATTGTTTATTGACAAAATATTTTAAAAATATAGAGCAAAAATGGCTAAAAGGGAAGGGAAAGAAGTTATTTGAATTTATATGATTAACTCACTTGCACTTATCGATCATATCTTTTAGTGGTTGGCTAAGTATCAACGATATGTGAATCTGTCTATGCAGTAGAATAATAGTGATAATATTTGGTCTACCTTATTAACGAATGCTGCATGTGTTTCATAAGTATTTAATTTCAAATAAATCATTTATTTGTGTGCAGAGAAAATTGATTTAAAGACGAGAAAAATTATGCTAGCAACCAATAATAAGGCCTATTTCCTTAACTTCGGAGGCATTCAGGTGCATATTCAAGCTACCGATTCTGGATATGTGATTAAATTTGAAAAAATTGAATGGAATTTTAGAGTGATAGGCAATTGGCTGGAACATCATACAATATTTCATTTCGCAAGCTTCTAAGGTTCCTTATGACCTTTCCTCTCTAGATATTATTTTGTTTATAAAACCATTTAGAGAGTTTTGTTGTCTTTATGCTTTTTTAATGGGCCAAGAAACTACGACAATTGTCCCAAGATCCATTTTATGTGCTCCATTATTCATATAGGAAAATTGTTTATTCGATTGGGTTGGTCTTATTTCAAATGAATTAGATTTCCAATTAGTGAATTTGTCCAAAAGTGGTAGATTCTTCATCATGGTGTATATAATAACAACCCCCATCTCAATTCGTGTCTTTGATGACTTGTCACATAACCCTAACTTCAATTTTAACAAAGAACAGAAGCAATTTTTCTATCACATATTGTGGAGGTAAGAATTTATTTCAAATTTTTGCCTAATTCTAGATATTTTTGTAAAGAAAATTATTTGGATTATAACTAGACAATATCCACATCAAATATCTTGCGACGCACAAGTTTTCCTCTGGGGAAAAGGGATACATGAAGAAAGAGGAAATAATATGGTTATTTTATTTTATGGGTTTTGAGGGAAACCATTATTCCTTCCAAGAATTGTTATGGAGAGATACTTTGTTGTGAAAGTATGCAAGAAATATTGTGATTGACAAGTTAAATTTGAACAAAAAAAGAAAAAATAGTTTGTTTCATTGTCATTTACCATTGGACAAGTAACCATGAAGAATGGAAGCCACCTTGTAGATCTTACGAAGTGTTTTCATTGTTTCACTTTAAAAGAAGTTGAATCCTGGCGATACATTGATCCAAAATCCCTATTTATTGCACATCTAGGTGCTATATAATGTGAAATTTGGTTGAAAAGAATTGTAAATGAAAGTGAAAGGTTTCATAGTGCTCCAAGAAATAATCAAGAACTAGGAATGAGTACTAGAAAAATCATTGAAGAAGAAAGCATCAACACTGAAACAAAGGGAAAACAAAGAGGTAGAAAACTCACACATTATTCATTTTGCACATATGGAATTGATTTGGCTTCATCTTCAAATGAAAGAAAACAAAAATATACTAAAACTGCAAAGTTGCATCATGGTCAGCTTTCAACTGGGAGGGATGGAAAGGAGCTTCGTTGAACATTTATTCCAAGGAAAATGCACATGATTGAATTAGAAAAATCCAAATGTCTTGTGGAAACAAGAAGTAGTCAAGAAGCTATCAACGTGGAAATTGAAAGAGATCTGCTACTTGATTGTGTTAGTACTCCTTTGAACAAAAATTAGAAAAAAATGGAGAAAAAAACAAAATAAGTTTATATTCAATGATCGCTCTATCACTTTTCAAGATGCAAACTATAATAGGGACAGTAAAACACTGAAACCTGAAAAAGTAAAGATGCATAATAAAAAATGTATTCATAAAGTAGAAATAAATGTTCATAAGTCTGAAATTGCAGCCATCGATGTTATGAGATTCCATGAAGCTATCGACAATGCACTTGCAATGTCTATTGAGCAAAGAACATGGTACTGAAAGAAACAATAGAAGAGCTGGAAACTTCTTTAAATATGGTTCATTTGTTGATGACTCCAGTCGTAATATGGACACTAATATATGTCATAGGTTAGAAATCATTGTACATGCATGGAAAGTGGTTTCTGATATGATACGGTTAACACAGGAAATCACCTAATTTCTCGATTTGATGAGAAGTAATATTAATGAAGAAAAGCACTTTGTTAACAATGGCTTACTTGATTTTAGTCAAAGGCTTGAATTGTTGTTTGTTCTAGACAATAAAAACAAAGAAATTACAAATATTAATTGAATGAGATGAGGAAAATCAAAGTTGGATGGTCCAAAAGAATTAGTATGTACACTACAAAACATTATTTCTGAATGTGA
This sequence comes from Pinus albicaulis, assembly GCA_034641835.2. Taxonomy (NCBI): domain Eukaryota; kingdom Viridiplantae; phylum Streptophyta; class Pinopsida; order Pinales; family Pinaceae; genus Pinus; species Pinus albicaulis. The sequence continues at coordinate 200,048,773 of CM076570.1, forward strand.
GAACATAAATAATAGAAGAAGTGATGTGTGTCTAGAGGCAATACAATTTCTGAAAGATCTAGGTGGTCCACACATCATACAAAAATTTTAATTGATCACAAAAGATAAGCTAGCATTTGAATTGGAAAAATAAATGATCAAACGAAAAAACAGTTTGATCATACAATTGATTTTACTATAGAAGAAATTAGCAAATTTCTAGTTGGATTCATTAACATTAATGACAAGAAGTTTTTCTTAGTTGCTCAATTACAAGAAGAGACCATGGACATTGAAAAGTATTTATTCCATCAACATGTTAGGCTACAGAGTATAATGGTCCATTGAAAGAATTCATTGAAGATAAATTGGAGTCATTGTTTAAACAAATCATAGATGCAGAAGACAACTCATAGTGAAACAGTTAGTGTATGTGCCTTCACATATTGTAAGTGTCCTTAAATCTTCACATATTGTTTTCTTTTGATTAATAGTATTCATTCATCGATATTTGTTAATTTTATTAATGTCACCAAGTTTAGTTTCTCACTATATTTTCTTGTTTTCTTTTTCATTTTACTCTTTCCATATTACAATTTATGGGAGCCAAATCCTAGGTCCCATTGGGATGAACACAATTAATTTTCCCGAATGAAGCAGCAAGTAGTTAAAGAGGGGATTCCATAATAGCATAGTGAGTGAGCCATTAATAATTTTCATTACTGATGTAAGTGATTCCCACTGAGAATCAAAGTTCTTAAGGATTCGCATAGGATCTTGTATGTATCTCTATTATGTATACTTATTTTAATCATAGCTATGATGATTGAAATTTGAAACTCGATACAATTCTTGTTACTCTAATTATATTGCATAATTTTAGAGACTTAAGCTTTGAGCTCTTGTATTATGTGAAGGGTAAATATATGCCAACAACATGAAACATGAAGTAGTTTTTTTCATTATGAAACTTGAATAATGTTGACTGTCTTCATATTTTAAATTTTTGTGGAGTTTTGTACTCCTGAAAATGATTTTATTACGCTTACCTCGTATCTCTCTATTGTACATAATGGAAGCTATTTACTGTATTTCGAAATGAAATTGATATATTGATTTTACGTAATTTCAATTTTGATTGGTTTGGTGCAACATTACACAACCTTTAACCAATTAATTAGTGACGGAGCTTTGTGCGGAGAGCTTGCATTGTTTAGGAAGATTTTATTGTGTGGGGAAATTTCATTGTGTAAAGAGAATTCATAAAAAATGAACGAAAATTCTACTGTGCATATTTTTTTTGCACATTCTTCCATAATGGGGTAATTTATTGTGCACATCCGAAGCTTTGCAGAAGGAAGTTTGTTTTCCCTCCACATTTTTTACAATGAAAACATTGACTATCACATCGCATTATTAAAGATTTTTCATCTTCACATTTCCCTATAATTCTAATACATACTATTAAGTGGATACATGTGCGAAGTGTAGCGATGTCGACAAAATATATATGAGGAGGAAAGAAAAAACATAGAAAATGCTTTGTACAATAAAACTTTAGACTCCACTCTCGCACTCTGCACTAGACTTGTATTAACATTAAACTATTAGTAAACAAATATGAACATTAGACTATTAATAAACATCAACATTAGACATGTCACGATCTCAAATTTGGATGGAGCTTTATGTTGTGTCGATTGAGTCAATTATTAATAGTTTATACATTAATATTAATATTTTAATGCTTTAAGAATCAATACAAAAGCTTGAAATTTTCTTCCGCACAGTGGACTTCATTGACATTTCCACATATATGCATTTGTGTTTTTGAAATATACATTAATATTGATATTTTAGTGCTTTGAAAATCATGATTTTAGATTTAATATTTCAATGCTTTGAAATAATTCCAAGTCAAACAACACTGCTAGATGATAACCAATTTTTCATATATATTGAATTTGGTTCTCAATGAAACCTTGTTGACAGTGTGAATGAAATTGCTCACATCGGAATTAAAAAATGAAATTTGAATATATTTACCGTAATTATTAAGTTTTCTCAAGAGGGATAAGTGGTGTACGAAGCATTGCTTGTGCAAACAAGCAATGTGTGGAGCCTTGCTTGTGTGGAGCTTTTTTCATAGTGAAATTTTCACACAAGAAATGCTCCACATAAGTGTAGTAAATATTTTTCATGAAATCAAATGAAGCCTAGTTAAACTCCTAACTCTTACAACGCAGAAATGGGTCACTTATATTTCTACTCAGGAAAAAATAATCAAATAAATAGAACAAAGACATTACAGAAACGTTAACTATGGACCTTATTGGATAAATTGCAAAAGTTTTAAATGAAAAATAGTTTAAAATTATTCTTGTTTGTGCAGAATAAAAACTCCGCATAATGAAAACCTCACTCAAGAAAGATCCACACATTGAAACATAATAATAACATATTAAAATTAATAGTTTAACATTAGTTTCGTCCCTATTGAATAATTTTCCCTATGCATACCCAGTTCTCCTGCACATGCCCCATCCTCTGCACAATGAAACATAATAATATGCATATGCACATCCTTCAGTCCGTAAATATGAATAGCTCTATAAAATCACATCTCTATGCAACTTCTCTCATTAGTGGTAAAGGAAACGACTATGTCGTGAATGCACAATACAATTCCTTCTCCGCACAATAAAATATAATAATAATAACATACAATAATTTATGTATGCACCCATCATTCTCTTGCAAATACCTTGTCCTAATTTCACCCCTGCCAAATAAATTTCCCAAATGCACCCTCGTTCTTCCACACATAACCAGTCCTCCATGCACTTAAATATTCACACAATGAAACATAATAAAATTAATTATTATGTTCTCCTGCACATACCTCGTCTTCCATAAAGATTCATAGCTCTATTAAACTTCTCTCCTGCACATACTTCATCCTCCACATAATAAAAGCTTTGCACAAGAAAATATTTTAAAATTAATTTTTTCCCTACCCAATAAAATTCCCTATGCACCCCCATTCTCTCACATTTACCATGTCTTACACACAGTAAAAGCTTCGCACAATGAAACATAATAATGTTTAATATCCATCTCCATGTTGCACCTTCATGTAAGCACATCACAATGGAAATGAGTCTCAAACCATTCGGTCGAGAAATAGTTTGAGAAATTGGACCAATCTGTGATGCAAGGAACAAACAGGTTCACTCACATAAGCACTATTTGGTCTTCATCTCTCTTCTCCCACACATACCCTATCATCTGCAAAGATTCATAGCTCTATAAAATCATAACTCTTTCTAATTTCTCTCTCGCATAGGGTTAAATGTTCCCCCATCATGTTTCCTTTGTAAAGGACCGACAAACGCATCAATTCTATCACCATTGGGCAGAAAAGTAAAACACTATCAGAGCATTCACAAAATCATGAACTGATAGCATAATCAAAACTAGTGAGAACTACAAAATTTCATGAAAATACATATTGAAGAAAATCGTGTGAAAAAATAGGTAATGATCTCATTGATTCATTCTAACAACATTTCCTGAAAATTTAACAAACCTTTAAATTTTTGTTTAGCGTAATTGTCTATTGGAAGAAAAGAAAAAAAAAACCTTAGTCTCAAAGACATTGTCGTAGAGCTCTAAATTTGTTTTCCTTTTTTTTTTTTCAAATCTAAGTAGCGAATGACAACGTTTCCTATAGACTTCAGCAACAAAATATGTATCTGGAACAAATTTCGGCAACAATAATGGCCCAGTTTCAAAACCCTAAGTTCATACAACCATATTGTATCCTCTTTCCTCATGTTCCCTTATTCTATATAGGAAAACCTCAACCTCTGCACATATTCCAAGAGGCCCTTGTCCAGTTACCATGCAATACACATGTATTACAAACACATATTGAATTAAACAAATATTTAAAGAATATTTGTGCTTCCACAATATAGAATACCAAAATTGTATTCATTCCTTTCCAAATATCTACTTTGAACTAATGATCTTTGATCATTTTTACCACGTTTCATTATCCGAAGCTTTTGTTGTAAGGAGTTGTAATTGTGTGTCAAGGGTGAAGGGGAATTTGTTCGACTAGTGCCCGATATCGTTTTCATATATTCCACATTAAATTAATATTTCAAAGCTATTTGCACATATTTCTTCACTTATGACACTTTCTCATATGAAAATAATAATAATAACTTCGAAGAACAATCTTCTTCACAATGTACAATGGTACATTGGATCAAATTTGTTTAATAATGATAAACTTTTATTACTAGTAGCATTTTTTTCGTGAACGAAATGTGTTAACAACTTCCTACTTTGCTCGAAACTATAGCACTTTCCTCGTAGTCAAAATCCGTTGACTAATGATTTTTTGTACTACAATTATTCCTATTAGCACATTGAACTCCATTGACTATCTAATATGTATGTTCAATATTTATAAGGTAACTTGGCAACTATAACCACTAATTTTGGCTGGGTTGTCTATAGAAGCATTCACCAGGTGTTCATCATGCAAGCTTCTTAGCATACATGTTACGAAGGCATGTTAAATTACCTTTCTAATGAGTTGGTTACAAATAGAATCCTCATGTGGAATTTACTATTGCTTCGGTAGTTGTGTTGAGTCACTCAAATACCATCTTTTTACCAACATTTCACTTCACTTTCAGTTCACTTTTAAATCATATTTCTCTTTCACATACCCTTACATTAAACTATTTTCAGTATTACACAAGGCTTAGACTTGCTATTTTTCAATGCATCCATTTTAGTGTTTTTGAGTGAATTTATGATTAAATATTGAAAAATAACATGTTTTAACTTATATATGAAATAGGGATGAGTTTCATGATGTTTGTAGGTGTATTTAAAGACTAAAAAAGTCATATTTGACCACCAAGCCTCAAATTCGAATTTCTTCTTCAACCCCTTGAAAATTTGATGAAGATTTGGGAGATTCCTTCAAGCATACTTCATAGAGAATAATCATGGAAGTTTTGATAATATTTCTCATCAAATATTAGATATTTGTGAGAGGATTTGTAGATTTTACTTGCTAAGTGTTAACACATGGTTGTAACCACATTAGATATTTTTGGATCTAGGAGAGATTTGTGGATCTCAAATATTTGTTAGTTATCTCAAGTTTATGTATAAATAGTAGTCCCTCCTCCATTCCAAAGGGAGGACTCTTGGAGCATGTATCCAACATATGATGAAATAGAAATAGAAATATGTCTTTTACATAAATTTCCATTCTATAGTTTTATATGTAAAATTCTTTAATGTAATGTATAAATTTATGGAATAGTTTGTTACTTTTCTCTTAGGAGAATTGGGCTCACTCCAAATGGATCAAGGAAGCATTCTATTTACATTTATGCATTGTTGTAAATATATGTTAGCATCTTCATTTTATGTGTTAAGATTGTATTTCTTATTTTAATCATTTTTGAATATTTATTGTATAAACTCACTTGCATGCCATGGCCATTTAGATAGTGAAAATGGTTTCTTTTGAATGATTAGATTCAATAAAGAAGCACAAACAAGGTCTCTAAGTTAGAGTCTCTTATTTGTCAACTATGTTTGAATTGAAATCATTATTCACTTTTTCACATGCTTTCCTAGATTAGATATTCTTTATTTCTATAATTTGGTAAGTAAAAAATGGTTTTTGTTGAATTACTACAAGCAATAAGCCTAGGACAACCAGGACCTCTCAGACAAGAGCCTCCTCCTTGTTATCTAAAGTTGAATAAGATCATTTTTCACTTTTTCATATGCTTTCATAGAATATATTTACATTCTTTATTTATAATATTTCCTAAAATAACTTTTCTTGCTTTGATAAAAGGCGTTTTGATAAAAGGAACTTTGATAAAGACATGCATTGAACAATTTGATGAGACAATTTCATTATAATAGTGTTTTATAAAATATCTTTTAGGTTTAATTTTCATGTAAGTTTGTTTTACTTCTGTCATTAGGAATACTTTAACAACTTGATTGTTGATTTGACTTGTGGGGTACTATGTGTTAGTATGAATTCTTCGTCGAAGTGTACGAAAAAGAACCACTTTAGCTACGCATAACTAATAGCCCTAACAATAATAATGGCTGCAAAACATCTTCAGATCTGCAATTAGTAGTTAAAGTGCTGCAACAAACAGATCTATAAATGGAAAGACATTAAGCAGTAAAGTAAAGAGTTTGCTCCATGCATCCAACAGACAAGACAAGAACACGATTTTTTAAATGAATTTTTATATTACAGGGCACCTGGGAGGAAACAAGAAGGTGTATCCAGATCTCCTCAATGGGATGGGTTCTTTGTAGTCCTCAGCACTTCAGATCTAAGCTTTCTCTCTTGTAGATGTAGAAAACCCAATGTAGAAGGTAGAGCTCAATGGGAGCAACAATGGCAGAAAATGAGACCGAGTGTATAGATCCAGAGTGATCTAGTATGCAACCAAAGGTGAAGAATGAAGGGGAAAACCCTCCTATTTATAACAAAATATTGGGTCATTCTAGATCTTGGTGCATGATTAAAATAATGTTAACCAAATCTAGATCCACCTCTATGGAATATTTTATTATTATTCGTTGGAGGGAAAGGGACTTTGACTTGGGTCAAAATCCCTTGATTAGTGAAGAATAAATAAATAAATGATTTATTTATCCTTTTAAGGAAGTGGTTGAGATATAATCAAATAAATAATGATTTATTTAATTAATAGTGGTTGATTTGGTCATATTTAACAAGGAATATTATTTAAATAATTATTCCTAGAAAATAATAAGATAACTATGGGTGTATCTCTTTAATTTCTTTGTTTTTGGGTTAAACATGACTGGGAATAATAATTAAATTGTGGTTTAATTAATTATTCCTTTTGGGGTTTCCTTAATTAACATAGTGAAAGCAGTTTTACTTGGGGTAAAACTGGTCTTACATCGTGTACTTGGGTCCATCTAATAATAAAAGGTGAGATGACCAAAAAATGGTGTAACAGATTGCCCCCCAGCGTGCGAGTGTCATGAGCAAATCGTATGACCGAAGTACGTTGTAAGAATACAATCACCAGACAACGAAAGGGGATGTCAGAGAGAGAAGTGTGAGGTAGATAGTGTGCTGAAGGACTAGACCCTAAGGAGACGAGACTCGCAGGTGCAACAAGTCTCTTTTTATGAGAGGGTACCTGTGCTGAGGGCGGCGGGGGAGGCATACCTATGCCCGCCGTGACAAAGTACAAAAGAATAGTGTGTCCAGTAAACAAGGGACCGAACCATAGAGTACAGCTGGCATAAACAAAGGCCAGATAAAAATACAATGAAGAATCTCACATACATGCTGTGCCTGGGATAACAGCCAGGACTAGTACAATAATATCTGAGTACACGAGATAAATACAACCCAAATGCCCCCTGTAAATGGGGAAGGGCTCACAAAATATGACTGATACATGCAAATCATGGAGGCGCTGCAGGTGGCTAAGGCCAACATCATCAAAATCTGGAGCGGCATCAAAGGCTGCAATGAAGAGGGCATCCGGGCATGTGGGGGGCTACCTGCAGGGCCACCCCCTCATGAGGGCTGAGACATCTCACACACGCCCGGAAATCATCAAGAGCTGCTGCTGGGTCACTGGACTGTCCAGTATACGAATCTCGATCATGCTGAAAGGAGCTGGAGAAGCAATCAAGTCAAAGGGAAGTGAGAGATCCCCCTGCCTGATCCGAGGCACCGAACAAAAGTGGAAGCCGGAACCAAGGTACACCGCCCTCTAGACCTTGCTTCTGGAATAAATGTGCTGATGTCGACAGAAGGAGGTCCGCCGTAGGTGAGGCAATGAGAGATCCTCAACTAAGGCACGAGAGAAGAACAATAGAGCGACGAACAGACTGACACTAATGATGATGGTGGAAATGGGAAGGATGGAGTGGCGAATGGACGACTTCCCTTGTTAGAGCATAAAGGGCATGAATGACATGGCAGCGACTGGCACAATATCGAAAGGATAGGGGACAGTGGGGCTGAAGGTCATGATATGCGACACAAGAGAGGAACCAAGCCAAAAGAATGGAGGGCTATAGTAGGGTGTAAAAGGTCGCGGGATAGACTCCATGAATGCAATGATGACTCAACTCGGATGCTCTAAACAAGGGCGACATGATAGTGCTGCCACACAGTAAAGGCCCCAATGGGGGACCAAGGAAGCATGAGTACAAGGTGGGCACTCATGACAAAAATCAACACGAACATGGACAAGTAAGGGGGCGATATGGTGCCCCAAGTACAAGTGTCGTAAGTGAGGAAATTCGATTTTAAGGAGCGGTGAAGTGACCCTTCGTGGGAAAAAATGTGTCCGGGTGAAGTATCAAATCACCAAAAACTAACTAAAACCCATTTGAGAGCTCGGTGAGATCTGTCCAGCGGTGCTGACGGTTCGTCGAACAGGGCTACGGTGTGGTTGCAGCAGGCAAAAGGAGAAACATGGGTTCTCTTGAATGAGGCAGTTTTCCCTCCAAAATCATTCATTTGCTATTGTTGCTGTGGTGAATGTGGAGAGAAGGCCCTAAATCTTTCGGCGAACGTAGCGGACAAACCGACCGTTGGAAGCGAGATCTGTCAGTTGGAGGTACGAGGCCTAACCTTGCTCTTGCATGTTGTTGGATGACATTTGCATTTTAGGGCCCAAAACCCCCAATTACAGCCCCTCCTTCATCTCTATGGCCGGGTCGCACTTTTTGGGGCAAAAAGTACGACCCAGGACGCAGGTTTGGGGGCAAAAAGTGCGACCTGGTCCAGAAAATGGCAGAAAATTGCGACCTGGGAGACGAGGAGGGCTTGGTGCTGTTTGATGGCTGGGAGTTGGGTTGTGGTGTGTGGTTATGGTTTTCCCGATCTGTACCCTGACAAAAAGAATGTGGTTGTGCAGGTATGGCAGAGTTGCGGGTCAATTGGAGAGAGAGGGATCTGGGAACACTTCGGACAGAGATCCAGGCGGATCAGGGCGTTCGTCGTGTATTGGCCAGATATAGGGGCATATGGTGCCCTCTCGGATGTGTGTAGGGGGCATATGGTGCCCCCCAGAATGTATGGGGGGGCATATGGTGCCCCCAGTTTTTGGATTTTGTTTGTAACATGCTATGGGCGTGTCGGATGTATATGTATGGGGGGGCGTATGGTGCCCACAGTTTTTGGAACATGCTATGGGCATGTCGTAAGTATATGTATGGGGGGGCGTATGGTGCCCCCAGTGATGTATGTAGGGGCAGGTGGTGCCCCCATTTTTTGAGTTTTTGTGACATGCTGTGGGCATGCCAAAATGTATTTATAAAAAGGGGAATCTAACCACATTTTAATGATGTAGTGTGCCATTTGTTCTAGTTATGGTTATGCAGTTTGAGAAAGGAAATGGAGTGTTACCAATCTCTTTTGGTACTGCATATAGGGATCAAATGGACTTTAAGTTTCCGAATTGGCATACCTGGTGTCACTATCCCAAAAGGAGGATTTGGAGATAATGAACCGATGCTCTCGTAGAAAAGCTATAGGTTGGTCAATAATAATGTCTAAGAGACTGGGTTGCTGATGTAAGATGAGGGAACGATAAGGGGTATCGTCCCGAGAGTGATCGGAAGTGATATGGGACTCTAGAGGTTCTTCTAAATGTGGAAGAATACGGGGTCTAGAGTCAACACGACCAGATACACTAGGAGAGTGGTGGAGAATGGCTTCTCTTGGTCCCTCAAATGTGGGTGCCCCCTTACCCAAACATTGGGTTTCGATGTAATGACCACAAGGTGGATGTGGTGTGAACGCATGGGTTCGATGTAAGGGGGAATAGATGAAGTCAGGGGTGGGAATTTCTTCCATAATGTCGTCATCGTGGTAGAAGATGGGGTGACTAGTGGAAGAAGAACTACCTGACGTGGTGAAGTGGCCTGAATCATCATCATGAGAAGAGAGGTTCACATGCGCATCGTCACAATGGGTGACCGAAGAGTAAGTAGATAACGGATCTACCGAAGTTGAGCCCAAGATGACCGCTGAAGGAAGGTCAAGCGAAACAACAGGGGAGGATTCAGATGGAACGTTCCCCAATGGTCTCATGGATGATGACAGGTACAAAATGGTGACTGAGGGCTCCGTTGGCTTAACAGCGGGAGGCGGAATGTGAATGTCCTCTGGTCCGATTGAAGCGGCCTTGAACTGGCGGTACAAGTCCAAGGAGGAACGGTACTCGTCAAGGCGGGGACAGAGGTGGGTGTAATGGCCGTGAAAATTGCACAAGGCACAAGGGTGGTTTGTGCGCAAGTGTTTGAGTTTTGGGAGGGAGTCGGGGATAGTGACATGTACTTCTGGGAGATCAGAGTCGGGGAATGTCTCGTTGACCAGAATCTTGAGGTGGGGCAATTCAGGACACATGTGAGTGGCATGACCGACGACATCACACAAAGCGCATCGAATGGCGGGCTTTGGTGGTCGTGGGGGGGTAACGGATGTTGGGGGGGCCGGATCGTGATGGGTTGCCCCCCTTCGGGCTTTGCCTATCTTCCCGGGAGCCGTCACAACAGGAGAAGGGTCCTGTGGAGGTGCTGGGGGCACAGTGGCTATGGAGGAAGTGAGGGGGACCGGTTGAACCGGTGTCAAAGCCATGTAAGGTTTGGGGTGACCAGGGGGGGTGGCGGCCGGGGGGTCAAGGTACCAAACCGGAATACCCAAGGTCAAGTTAGGGAGAGAGAGGGTGGCCATAACGGGGACAGAATATACTCCGGGAGGGGGAGCCAAGAAGGGGATCTGTCCAGCAGGGTAGTGACCAGGAGGTACGGCTCCAAGATGGTTAAGGCCGGGGGGGGCCGATCCTGGAGGATAAAGAGGTTCGGGGATACCAGCTGTAGGGGGAGGGCTGGAAGGAGGAGGTCCGGCTGGCGGAGATGAATGTCTAGGAGCGGGTTGCGGAGGGCGGGGGGGAGGGTGCGGACTAGCCGAGGCAGGCCGTTTATGGGCAGCCTGAGACGATTGCATCATGCAAATATTTGACAAGTTGGGATCCGTAATAGGAGGGGGGGGAAGGTGAGGAAAAGTACCAAGCAGGGTGGAATCTTTATAAACGCCGGGGGAGACACTGGTCAAGGAATCGACGGTTTTCTTGTTGGTTACAGAAGAGATGGTCGTCTCGGAGGAGGACTGAGACGACGGCTTATGATACGATAGCTGGTCAATGGTGACTATCTTCCCGTTATGTGGAAAAGACATCTTGCGGAAGACCGCGGATGGGACAGCAGACATGGCATAGGTGTAGCTTCGCCCCAATAGAATGTTGTAGTCTAGAGGGGCGTCAATGACTTCGACATCAACACAAACCGTCTTACCGGCGAGGGTGATGGGACAGTTACGAAACAGGCCAATAGGCTGGGAGGCATGACCGTCCCACGCTCGAAGGGTGATCGTGGAAGGAGCCAGCTCAGGGGATCCGAGTTGCTTCCAAACCGAAGCGGACATCACACAGGTGGATGCCCCCTCATCAATTATACACCGGGATACAGTGGCGTTCCGGATTTTGACCGGGATTTGGAAAGCAACGGAAGGAGGAAGAGGAGGGTGGTCCGATTGAGTGGCGTCGAAAACAATCATTTGGTCATCAGCAGGATCAACAGCGCCCACGGCAGATAGTAGAGCCTTCCGTTGGGAAGGGCACGACTGGAGGAGTTCCAGTGTGGAAATGGCAGCAGGGGATTGTGCCAAATCATCTACTATAATGTACGATTGGGCGCCGACCGGAAGCAAGATTTCGGCGTAATGGACCCTTTGGGATCTTTTGGGTGAACCTCAACTTTGGGTTGAGGGATGTGTAAGGGGCCACTCGGGTGTCGAAAGAGGCTCGTAGAACCAGAAGATGGGAGGCTCGAGCGTACCGAGCAGAGGCTTGGGGTACCGGCGAGACCGAGTTTGAAGGTGAAGGTCGACGAAGGGGAGCGTCGCATCGGAGTGCATCATCAGGATCTGGTAGTCAGAGGAACCAGAAATGGACGAGGGTGTGGCCGCATGGCTGTCAGGGGGGTGGGTAGCCACGAATCCCTGTTGAGGGAAAGGATCAGTGAACACAGCTGGCTGGGTAGTGGCCACATTAGGAGGAGCGTGAGGGGAGGTGTGCTGTCCGCGCAATGTGGCTTCAGACTCCCACATCTGTCGCATCTGGGGTAAGAGAGGGCAATCGTGAGTGTAGTGACCGTAAACACCGCAACACGAACAGGGCTTGTTTGTGCGAAGCGGCCTGTCCGGCCTGGGCGGAATGCCCTGAGGCTGGTTGCTAGTGTTAGGGTCCATACTAGAATTGGGTCCTCGGTTACCGGGGGCAGATGGGTTCTGGTTGCCTCTCCGCCTTCTTTGAGAAGAAGGGGGATTAATCGCACCCTGCTGTGCAAATACTTGCCCTGGAGGGGGTTGTAAGTGCTGTTGCGGGTTGGGAGGAGGCAAGGGAGGCGGAAGCGCATATGCTGGAGGAGCTGGCGCACCAGGCTGTGGATAAAAGTAAGGGTTGGGTTGGGCGACATTGAGGTAAGCAGGAGGTTGGGCAAAAGGAGGAGGCATGCCGTATCCCGGATACATGTTGCCGGGAGGGGGAAGATTGCTTGAGGTGCTGGCCCCTCCCTGAGGGAGACCATGGCTCATAGGAGGGTGAGCAGATGGGTGGGAAAGAGATCCAACAATACCGTCGGCGGAATGAGATGCCCCCGGGGCGTTAGCGCCACCGGGCCTGGGGATGTCAGGAAGAACGGTATAAACATAACCAGATTGAGCGTAGATCATGTCATATTTTAAAGCTATTTGAAGGGCGGCTTCTTCAGATTGAGGAAAGTGAGAGGCGACATCTTTGCCGATGGGAGATGGGAGGGTGCGAAGGAACCCGTCCATGTAAACCCGATCTTCAAAGGGAGGGGCTCGACATAAGCTCCGTCTTCGTCGCCATTCCTGAACATGGGCAGAAAGGCGTGTGGAAGAGGATTGCTTAAATGAAGTCAAGAGCTCCGTACCAGTGTCGTATCGGAGAGGGAGCCGGAAGTACGACAAGAAGGCTTGGGCAAGAGTCTCGAACGTGGTATGGGAGGAAGTGGCCTGTTCGACATACCATTTAGAAGCTTCGCCGGTAAGCGTGCGTTGGAACAAACGAAGACGGATGGAGTCATCGGTAATGGAGTTGGAGGAACACCACATGTGGAAAGACTGGACGTGATTGGTTGGGTCTTCGCCATTAAGGCCCTCGAACTTAGGGATATCAGAGGGTAACTTGGTAGGCATAGTGGGCCAGGTAGTATTATGGTGAATGGGGTCATTAATCAACTGATGGAAATCGGGGAGGCTGAGGCCTGCAATGTATGGCAGCACAGGGGTGGCCGGAGTAGTGGTTGTGACGGTTCCGCTAGAAGTAGGGCCGGCATTGGGGCCGGGAGAACCGCTAGCATTAGGCCCTGATCCGGACATGGTGAAGGTAAAAGGGGGAGAACCGGAAGGAGGAGGGGGACCCGATGAATCAGGAGAGGAGTCGGAGTGCGGACTCGAAGGTGGACTGGCTCGACGACGGCGGTGCGGAGCAGGTCGATCAACCGGAAACCGAGGGTGAAGGCCAAGAAGTCTCCGGGAAAGGCGCCTTGGGGGCGCAATGATGACAGGAAGAAGGAAACTGACAAGGGCAGAAAGGGACAAAATCAAGAAGGTCAAGGGCAGAAAAGGTGCAGTGACAATTGATTTTAGAGTCTTTGCCAGGCGGTGTAAACCAGGCGCTTCTTCATTTAGGGTCAGTGTGTGGTGTGCGTTGATTTTAATTTTTAAACCCTTTCCGTTGTTTGAGAGCAAGAAAAAAGTGTGCTACGTAGCTGAAAATAAACCTACAGAGAACAGAAATAAAATGCTGAAATAACAGAAAAATAACGACTACGTATGCATCTATCTAACCCAAGAAGGTGGGTCTCTCACAACTATGCTGAAAAGAAAGGGGAAAACTATGGAAACACACACAAAGGACGCTCGACAGATCTGGGGTCAAAGGGGACAAAGATCTGGAGGATAAAGCTGCAGACAAGGGGTGCAGGTCACAGCCAAGAGACAGAGGTCAAGGTGGCTGGAAAAAAGGAAATCAGCAAAAACCGGGGGGGGGGGGCAAGGCGGAGGCCTTCAAAGGAGGTCCAAACAAAACGACAGGAGGTGATTTGAAAGGAAAAGAGGCTGATTTCAATGGATCTGAAAGGGAGGTAACAGATCTGGAAAAGAGGGGGCTGAAGCTCTGAAACCGACGGCTAAAACAGCTGAAACTCTTCCACAAAAAGTGGAGGGTACTAAAGCCCTAAGGGGCTGGGTTCCCACTTAGAGGAGTAAAAACAGATCAGATCTTGGTCAAGGCGGGCTGAGACAGAGGCTGGAAAACCCTGGCAGAGGCTGCAGCAGAACCCAGAAAAATTACAGAAAAAATGCTGGAAAAAAGGCAGGTCGCAGGTTCTGACCTGATCTGAGTTGAGGTCGCAGGAAACAGGCCAAAAGGTGCGTCCAGGTCGCAGGTTTTGGGCCAAAAGATGCGACCCCCCCGTTCCGGCTGTTTCGGCGGCAGATTTTCTGAAAAATTGCCGTCTCAGGTGCGGCTGGTGTCGCTTACCTGCGCAATAGGGCCAGAAACACACGAAAGTTAGAAATTTTAGGTTTTTAGGGTTTTATGTGAGAAAAATGACATGAAAAGAGAAAAACTAAGCAGCTAAAAAAGAAGCCCTAGGGCCTGAAGTAGCTGGATATGCATGAATATGAAAAACGACAGCGGTCGTAATTTAAAACCCGTGTGGAGTCGCCATTTGTTAGTATGAATTCTTTGTCGAAGCGTACGAAAAAGAACCACTTTAGCTACGCATAACTAATAGCCCTAACAACAATAATGGCTGCAAAACATCTTCAGATCTGCAATTAGTAGTTAAAGTGCCGCAACAAACAGATCTATAAATGGAAAGACATTAAGCAGTAAAGTAAAGAGTTTGCTCCATGCATCCAACAGACAAGACAAGAACACGATTTTTGAATGAATTTTTATATTACAGGGCACCCGGGAGGAAACAAGAAGGTGTATCCAGATCTCCTCAATGGGATGGGTTCTTTGTAGTCCTCAGCACTTCAGATCTAAGCTTTCTCTCTCTTGTAGATGTAGAAAACCCAATGTAGAAGGTAGAGCTCAATGGGAGCAACAATGGCGGAAAATGAGACCGAGTGTATAGATCCAGAGTGATCTAGTATGCAACAAAAGGTGAAGAATGATGGGGAAAACCCTCCTATTTATAACAAAATATTGGGTCCTTCTAGATCTTGGTGCATGATTAAAATAATGTTAATCACATCTAGATCCACCTCTATGGAATATTTTATTATTATTTTTTGGAGGGAAAGGGACTTTGACTTGGGTCAAAATCCCTTGATTAGTGAAGAATAAATAAATAAATGATTTATTTATCCTTTTAAGGAAGTGGTTGAGATATAATCAAATAAATAATGATTTATTTAATTAATAGTGGTTGATTTGGTCATATTTAACAAGGAATATTATTTAAATAATTATTCCTAGAAAATAATAAGATAACTATGGGTGTATCTCATTAATTTCTTTGTTTTTGGGTTAAACATGACCGGGAATAATAATTAAATTGTGGTTTAATTAATTATTCCTTTTGGGGTTTCCTTAATTAACATAGTGAAAGCAGTTTTACTTGGGGTAAAACTGGTCTTACATGGTGTACTCGGGTCCATCTAATAATAAAAGGTGAGATGACCAAAAAATGGTGTAACACTATGGAAGACCTCCTATAAGGGATCTTAGTACTTTCTTTCCTACAACAATTGAGCATTGTTAAGGATGTTATAGGTTTATTTCATGCAAATAGGATAGAATTAGATAGATTTAAGATCCATATACTTTGGTGTGCTTCTAAGACTACTAACCTAGATTGATATTAAAATACATGCTCTAATTTATCCCAATAAATTAGATTGACATTTTTGGTGATGTTGTCGGGGAAGCACATTTAGATAGAGCTAGTTATAAGGTTTATGATTAGATATAGAAATTAGGAAAGTAGATACCGAAAAAAAAACCCTCCAATCACTAACAAAACCCCACTAACTACTAACCCATTTTCAAAACAAGATATAGAAAACATGATGTTAAATAATTCATTTAGAGAAGGAGGGTATGTCACCACAAGGATCTTTTTAAAAAAATTTCCACAATTTAGAATGTCCACTAGGAATGAATCTTCATTTCAAAAGATAGAATATGAGAAAAACACTCATGAAGAGGATCCACAAGAAGAGAACCTAAAAGCTTCTTTTAATTGTCTTTGTAAGGATACCAATGAGTCATGGATCACACACAATGAAGATCAAACATTAGAGCTATAAATTGACAAATTTCTAGCATGTGTATCACAAGATCCCTTGTGCATTCACAATTTTGAACAAATTTTACAAGAAGAACTTTATGGTATGACAGTTGAGGAGAACCAAATACTTAAAGATCACATTCAAACTTGGTTTCAACTAGCCATTGGGCTACAACACCACTCCATTTTTCCACATTACTTAGCATCAAATCTTTATGATTAACTAACTTTTCATGTCCATGTATTCATTAAGGTATATTTTTCAAACTTGGATGTGAGTCTACTTATGATCTTGTTACGCAAATGGATGCATTGAAAATTATCTTATACTTAAGATAATTAATTTTCTTTTTCAAAATAGAGTAGGATAGAATCAACAAGTAAAACCAAGCTTGCTAGTGTTTTTGTTTTGAAATTTGATTTCACTTATTTTCTTGAAATTTTCATTCGGTGGTGTAATAAGAGTCACCTTTTTCACCAACCATTAGCAAGAAGATATACAATAAAATGAATGTTTGTGAAGGAGAACAAGTAGAGTTTAGAGATATAAAATTTGAGGTTTCAGATCAATTCTTCTTACATTGTTTTTCAAATTTCAAATTTCAATTGTATAAAGAATTGAAAAAAAAAAATTAAGTATGCTCTCTTCTTGCGCTTTATGCAACTTAGAAGATCATAAAGGAAAATTGGATAAGTTGGTTTGAAATTTCACAATAAAAAAATGACTAGGAGATCTAAATTTGTTATTAATTCTAAAAAAAATATGCTTAAATTTTGATCTCTAGCTTTTTTTTGTCTCAAAATTTGCTCAAATTATTTATTTTTCCTTATTTAAAAAAAAAACAAAAAAAAAACTATTTAAGTTTTATTCATAAATTCTAGGCCCTAGCCTCAACTAAATTTTTCCCTAGGAAGTGGAATAGGTTCATGGATGATACTTGTGTCATATTGCCCAATGGTCGCAAGAAATTAGATATGTTTCTTGGGCACCTCAATTCGCAGTTAGATTCCATCAAATTCACGATGGAAGTTGAGGTTGATGGCTGCCTTCCCTTATTATATATCCTTCTTTCTAGAAATGAGGATGGTTCCATTTCTCACCAAGTTTTTCACAAGAAAACTCACACGGAATAGTATCTTCATGCTGGTTCCCATAATTTTCATGCTCAGAAATTCGGTGTTATTTGCACTTTTGCTACTCATGCTCTAAGAATCTCTGATGAAAACCACTTAGAATCGGAGAAATCTCATCTTTTTGATGTTTTTGAAAATAATGGTTACAATAGATCTCAAGGCCTTATATCCTTTCGAAAAGCCTTTAAAGGGTTGAGTGGAAAATCTACCTAGGTGGATCCTATTTCTAAGGTCCATCTCCCGTTTATCAAAGGGAAAACAGAAAAAATTGCCCATTTCCTTAGAAGAAATAATGTCTCCTCTTCATTCAAACCTCTTTGTACTATTAGAAATTCTCTTGCATATGTTAAGGACCCTATCGACCCTAAGGACATGAAAGGAGTTTACATGATTCCTTGTTCCTGTGATACTCCCTATATTGGAGAAACAGGTCGATCCATTAGACAGAGAATCCAGGAGCATGTTGCAGACATTAGACACAATCGGTCCCGCACCTCAACTCTTATGGAACATTTGGAAAAACCGTGTTAACATGTATGCATTGAGGACTCCAAATTCGTTGCTAAAGTTGATCACTTCCACCATAGGAAGTTGAGGGAGGCAATTGAAATTGAAAGGCATGCTGAGAATCTCAACGGAGATGATGGTTGGAAATTAAGTAAAAGTTGGTCTCCAGCTCTCTCCAGGTAATTTATTTCCTTGTTGAGACTCTTAATGCATATGGTATTTTTATTCCCCTGTCTTTGTTTTTAATTTCCTTGTCCTTTTTATTATTATTATTCTTATTTTCTTTAATGTTTTTATATTTATTATATATTATCTTTGGATTACAATATATATATATATAACTTTTTAACCCCCTTTTTATATAAAATTTTTATCTTCACTCTTTAACTCAATATTTTACTATTATATATATATATATATATATATATATATATATATATATATATTATTTATTAAATAATTATTTAATTTTTTAATTAATAATATTTCTTAACAATTAAATTTTTTTAATAATTTCTCCTAATACCTAATTTACTAATTTAAATAATGATTAGTTCTCAATGACTATTTCCGGGCAATAATGCATCCCCACTATTTATTCATTAAGATCGATTAACTTCTCCACCATGTCCTAAGAATAAACCACATTAATTGATTCGAAACGTCGACCGAATCCTAATGATGTGATTAATCCGAAAGACATTCATTTAATTTAGGTCATTTTAAATTAAAAATAAAAATACATAAAAACCAAGAACAAAACACAAATAAAAAAACATTAAAAACAAAATCATTTAAAAAAATTAATGAAACAAAAAAAACATAAAAAAATAACTATAAAACAAAAACACATAAAAATTAAAAATAAAACAATTAAAACCAAACCAAAACAATAAAATACAAATATATAAAATAAAACAATAAAAAAAAGCATAAAACCAAACCAACGTACCTTACCACAAAACATTTAAAATGAAATACAAAATCAATGCATAGTCTTTAAAAACTCATTGAATACAAAACAAAGTCCAACACAAAAACCACGCCATTGACTCGTGAATTAAATAAGACAAGGTTAGTCGTTGGGATGACGCAGAGGTACAAACACACATATATGAATGGAAAATCTGTTTTTTTTTTCCCATTTCGACTTTAGCCTCTCGTAAAAACCTGCCATAAAAAAGTTGTAAAATGATTCGTCAGAGCTCTGAGCTTAGGCGCAATGGCTGATTTGTATAAAAATGATAGAAACTTGTTGAAATCGAGGGTAGTGATGGTGAAAATGCAGCCTTGAAATCCATTGTTTGAAGTGGCCTCCTGCAAAAACAAAAAAAATGTGATTGTGCAACCGTTTGAGATGTCGCTTAATAACTAAAATGATAAACGGTAAGATTGTTCATTAGATCCATTTTTACAGGGTAAGAGGATGATTTTGAATCAAATATAATATCTCGGTTTTGTTTCAGAAACATTACAGGTGGGCATAATGGTTGGGTGGTTGGAAAATTAGCCGAAATCTGAAGAAAACTGGCAGAAATTTCGAAACCAATGCGCTTGTCGTTTGGTTGCACTGTTAAATACTTAAAAGTTAAATAAACTTATTTTCCATTTAATATAATGGTTTAATTGTTTGGTGTGGTGGCTAAATCCTTGAATGGTGGACAAGAGGTTGTTAGTTCGAATCATGGTGGCGGTGGCATAGTTAAATGTTCAATGTGTTTTTTATACTAATTATTAAACAATTTTCTGTGATGTGGCAACTCACGATTGGCCCACATGGCATTCCATCACTGGACAATTTTTTGTGATGTGGCAACTCACGATTGGCCTACAAGGCAGCCCATCACTGGTCCACCGAGTGATGACATTGTTTAGTTAGCAGTGGACCAATCATTTCATATTCAATCACCATATCGTGCGTTGCCACATCATCATCCAGTCAGCGATCGTGGTACTTTCAGTTTTTCCACGTGGCACCCTTGCACAATTGTTTTCATTGTTTCCTAAAAACCTCAAAAGGGCATAATTTACTCATACGACATCCATTTGAGACAACTCAAACGTCGTTGAAAAGATCTTGACAAGAAATTTGAGACAATAAAAAAATGGTCATTTTTTATGGATTTTACATCAATTGGACTTGTGAAACATCATTATATCATTAAAACATGTTTCTAATATGAATTTTCTTTAACTTGGTTTTAGAATCACTAAAATTGGGCATCAAATGAAGACATTATCAACAAAACACTGACAGGTCGTCCAAGGTACCACTTCTTGGCAGGTAAAAGTGCATTTCATTTTTATTTGTCTTCCTTGAATTTGTTTTATTAGCAATATTTATGAATTTCTTGCATATATATCATATGAATAGACACTGATCACCTCTCTCCTTATAAAATCTTAAGTTTTATTGCATATGAGTTATGGATTTTTGCAGGTTTCAAGATGATCAAAGAAGATCAATTTATGCACAAGTGATTCTCAAAGACCAATTTATTTTTCAAGAAGAACAAGAAGAAGTCAAGTCCATATCAAATCACATCCATAATTCGATTGCTACTCATTCATTTTCCTCTTTCTAAGCTTACAGTCCATCCATGAATTTCCATCTTTCTACTACTATGTCATGACTGCAAAACCATTTTCTCTTTGCAAATTTCACACTTTCTTATCTCACTTACATTTCATCTCTAACCTGTGAATAAAATCAAGCAGCTCACTTACAATGTTGAGTTACCCCATTGTCATTTTCCCTTTTTAAAATAAAATCTACTTCATAACTGAAAACCTTCCATCCATGGTCCTCTAAATCGTTATTTTATACTCACGTTAGATGATGGGGAATTCATTAAGATTCTCATTCTAGCAAGTTTTGACCCATCGACTTCAGCATATAATCTAAGTTCAAGACTAGAGTTCCTTTTAGTACCTTAGGGCTTGCATGCCTTAATGGAAAGTTCTCTCGCCAATGAAAATTGAGAATACATCAATGTCGCCTATTTGTTGGATCTTCTAGGTGACGTGACTTCAACTCATTTATCTGTACCTAGGAAGATGTACTTAGGCATCTTGACTCTCATTGACATTAATGGTCAGTAGCCTTGTGTTGGTTAACGCAATTCATTAATGGTAGGTAAACCAACAATTTCTTTCTATGTTCGACATCAGCAGAATTTATTCACATAGAAAATAATTATGCCACAATGCAAATATGAATAAAGACTATATGGTTCCATGACACTTACATCAACTTGTAGAAGTGTTCCAATAAATCAAAATTTAGCTCCAGAATTCAGTATCATCATTTTAGTTCCAACAATAAGACGGTACAAATGTACCAATTTCATATATCATTTTATGTTCATACAACAAATCCAATCAGATTGTTTTACTTCAACATCGATCATCGATGATCCAACAATAACAGCCAAAAAGCTTCCAGTCATATAAATATCTCTCATATTCATATCCTAGGACCTTCTCAGGTAGGTGAATATATGTTGTTTTCCACTCTTTAATCAATAATTCCTTGAATTCTAAAATACATGTATTTGGAAAATTTCCCTATTTGTCCCTTTGTATCCTCCCCTATTTCATGTCATTCTATGTCTTCCTTATTTGATACATTTTCCAAGGATGTAAAACACCTTCAATTCATTAGGGGAATTTTGAGGTCTAAAATGGGCCTCCTAAGGAAATTATAAAATAATAGTGGAAATAATAAAACAATATTTGATTACATTATCAAATTTTAGAGGGAAAAAATGAAAAATCTATTTTTTCAACTCGTATTTTGAACTTATCTCCCTAAGTTTTTACTCAAATTTCGAGCAGGAATACTCGTTAGATGCAAAAATTAATTTCTCGTTCAAAGAGTACCCATGTTGCATACTTTTTATGTACTTTGCTACATGAAAAACGGGATTTCAATCACGTTTTTTCATTTATTTCTCATTTTTTGTATAGCACGGTCCATCAAAAGTATGCAACATGGGTACTCCTTGGATGAGGAATCAAATTTTTCATCCAAACAACACTCCCACTCAAAATTTGAGTAAACCCTTAAAGAGATAAGTTGAAAATTCGAGTTCAAAAAGTAGTTTTATTATTTTTTTATTTTTTTATCTTTTTACTTTTTTACTCCAAAAATGGTGAATCATCCCCCATGGTTTACATCATCATCTTGAATCCTATTGATTCTCATAAAGTTTATTTTGGTTGTACATTTTTCTTAGGAGGCCCATTTTAGACCTCAAAATTCCCCTAATGGGGGATAATATTCATCATTCCTTATATTCATTACTCTATTTGTTGATCTCATATTTCATAACCTCATATACTATTCACCAACATGTATTTCCCAATTGAAAGTTGTTGTTCTTATAAACACCTTGATTGAATTCCATAATGCATCATTGGTTTTCATATGAAGCATACACTCCTAAGCAAAACTACCATTTGGAGGATGTTCCAAATATTTTTTGCAGCCATAGGAACATAAACTTTCAATAAGCTATCCATAATTTTGTGGTTGCCTATACATATCCTATTTAAAGAGAATGTTTTTCACAACAATTTCAAGCAAATGAGGCTAAAAATATTGAATGGTTGATGAACACATTACCAAACCATCATTTGGAATGTATTCATATGGTTGAATTTTCAAGATCATTCTTTGTTGTAGTAAGAAGAATATTAAAAAGGAAAGTTATGTCACACAAGAACCAACACTTGCAATATTTATGGCTGTCGAGCAATAACCAACCATAAGAAAAATGTTGCTACACATCATAAAAGAAGACTGCATCACACAATTCAAGAAATTCAATGCAAGAATGCAAGAGTACATTCAGTGACATTCAGTTGGGAGGAATGTTGAGTCACTCAAATACCATCTTTTTACCAACCTTTCACTCCACTTTTAAATCATATTTCTCTTTCAATACCCTTATATTAAACTATTTTCATGATTACACCGGGTTTAGACTTGGTATTTTCCAATGCATATGTTTTAGTGTTTTCGAGTGAATTTATGATTAAATATTGAAAAACAACATGTTTTCACTTATATATGGAAGAGGGATGAGTTTCATGATCTTTGTAGGTGTATTTGAAGACTCCAACAAATTCATATTTGACCACCAAGCCTCAAATTCGAAATTCTTCTTCAACCCCTTGAATATTTGATGAAGATTTGGGAGATTCCTTCAAGCTTACTTCATGGAGAAGAATCATGGAAGTTTTGATAATATTTCTCATCAAATATTAGATATTTGTGAGAGTATTTGTATTGATGTTACTTTCTAAGTGTTAACACATGGTTGTAACCACGTGAGATATTTGTGGATCTAGGAGACATTTGTGGATATCAAATCTTTGTTAGTTATCTCAAGTTTATGTATAAATAGGTGTACCTCCTCCATTCCAAAGGGAGGAATTTTGGAGCATGTATCCAACTTATTATGAAATAGAATAGAGCTTTCTTTTACATAAATTTTCATTCTTTAGTTTTAGATGTAAATTTCTTTAATGTAATGTATAAATTTATGGAATAGTTTGTTACTTTGCTCTTAGGAGAATTGAGCTCACTCCAAATGGATCAAGGAAGAATAGGCTATTTACATTTGTGCATTGTTGTAAATATATGTTAGCATATTCATTTTCTATGTTAAGATTGTATTTCTTATTTTAATCATTTTTGAATATTTATTGTATAAACTCACTTGCATGACATGGCCATTTAGATAGAAAATGGTTTCTTTTGAATGATTAGATTCAATAAAGAAGGACAAGTAGGATCTCTAAATTAGAGCCTCTTCTTTGTTAACTAGGATTGAATTGAAATCATTGTTCACTTTTTTCACATGCTTTCCTAGATTAAATTTATATGCTTTATTTCTATGCTTTGGTAAATTAGATAAGCGAAAATGGTTTTTGTTGAATGACTAGAAGCAATAAGGAGTGACAACCACGACCTCTGAGACAAAAGCCTATTCCTTGTTATCTAAAGTTGAATAAGATCATTGTTCACTTTTTCATTTGACTTCATAGAATAGATTTACATGCTTTCTTTATAATATTTCCTAAAATAGCTTTTCTTGCTTTGATAGAAGGAAATTTGATAAAGCCATAAATTGATGAATTTGATGAGACACTTTCATCATAATAGTGTTTTATAAAAGATATTTTAGGTTTACTTTTCATGCAAGTGTGTTTTATTTATGTCATTAGGAATACTTTAACAAATTGATTGTTTATTTGACTTGTGGGGTGCTACGAAAGACCTCCTATAAGGGATCTTAGTACCTTATTTCCTACAACAATTGAGAATTGTTAAGGATGTTCTAGGTCTAGTTCATGCAAATAGGATAGAAATAGCTATATCTAAGATCCATATACTTTGGTGTGCTTCTAATACTACCAACCCATATTGATATTAAAATATATGCTCTATTTTATCCCAATGAATTAGACTGACAAGTTGCATGATGTGAGAGATTATCTCTGCAAGCTCATTTGGAGAAAAAGTGTGAAATGTATAGAATTTTTGACATGTAAATAGTGCATTGTTTGTTCTATAAGCAAGTTGTTAGAATGTTCATACAATATATGGTACAATCTTATAGAAATGATGTACAAAGTTCAAATATTGTATAATGTGATAATACTAAACATGTTTACGCAAAATGTGTTACTATCATATAGTTCTTACATCTAAATTACTTCCATGCTATGAAGTTATAACTTCTTATTTTTCTTATTTATGTATATTTGATCTAACTCATATTTTCATAGCAACGGAAATGAACACAAGCATAATAGATACTGTTAAGGACAACGACAACTTTCCTAAGAAGCATGTTTCTATTCTATTTATTGTACTTTTATTATATTTGCATTACATGGTCCAGTGTGTATAAAAGAAAAACCTTTTCAATTTTCAGAAAACATATGACACTTAGATATTTGGATCCAAGACAACAATTACAAGTAAAAAGGTACTTTGAACATTTTTATAAAACATCTATATTTACTTAAACTAAAATCTAGATTTATGTACTCTAGTAATGACTTTGAGTTAACCTATATTGTTTTCATTAGACACTTATTACTTTTTATTCAATTATAATTTCCTTTTAAGAAGTGATTTTAGTGTAGTATTTGTGAATAGGTAAAAAATATCGAATTTATATGATGTCATGGTAGAGATGGATGATAATGTAGAGATATCAATGAGCAGTACTATAGAACAGATATTACAATAGACAAGACTAGACCAATAGAAACCAATGAAGAAATAAAGAAAATTAAGTAATTATGTGCACATTTAATTAATTTTGTATCATATTTTCTCTTTTTTTCTTTTTTATTCTTTTTTTTTGTCTTTTTCTTCTTTTTTTTAATTTATTTCAATTCAATGCTCATGACTAGGAAAAAAAAATTGAGTCTATTTTATTGTTAATCGAATATATCATTTATAATATAACTGGGAGGATTTTCATGGTGTTGTCTTGGTTACATATCGAATATTTTTTGACAAAGAAAACAAGACAAAAGAAATACTTTGTGCAGACTTAACATATAAGAAAGCATAAATGACAATAACATTGTTTGTGCCAGCACAGTTAATCGAACAACATGAGTCAAAACTTATTGCAAATGTTGGTGTTTCTATTAAAAATTTCAAAATAATTCCAAAGCATAAATATGATAGTGGTGATTGTGAAAAAAATATTTATCTAAATAGTTTACGTAATGTAGAAAAAAAGTTTCATGTTTGTGTAGAGTATTTATTCTTTCCAACTATGACTATTGCAAAATTGTCACGTAATGACGATGTGTTTCTTGTAGGCACAATCGTTGTTATTGCAATTTTGGTAATGCACACAATAATGCAATATGTACTAGAAATCAAATACGACAATGCAGAATAGGAAAAGGCAACAATAAGCTTTAATTTATTTGAATGTTTTATTGTTACTAAGTTATTGTCCATTTGTTTCTTTTTTTCCTTAGGAAAATCCAATTTTCATTGAAATAAAAAACGAAGTTACATATTTGTAGTTGTGTATACCCCAATGTTCAAGAAAAGTTATTCTTCATCTGTTATACGGTTTTCATATTTTTTTTTACAAATATTGCATATGTAATAGGTTCAATTACATGATAAATTTTCTTCAAGATTTGTTTCAATTCAGAGAGAATTGCAACAAAACGTTTTTCTATTAATCTTGCTAAAAAATATAGTTAGAAAACAAAAAAGAGTTTTTCGAACTTCACAATCGACAATCAAATGTCCATTGAAAACAAGAAAGAAAGTAGAAAATCTTTAAAAAATGCTTTCCTCACCAAGTGGAATATGCACAGTAAACTATGTTATATTGTTTATATAGACATGGATATAGAAAAAGAAATTAAAAGACATTTGATTTCATGTTACTAAGTCTTTTTTTTTTCTATATAAATTTTAATTAGAGACATTTTGAGATCTTAAATGGGTCTCCTAAGGAATATTATAAAATAATAGTGAAATAATAAAATAAGATTAGATTGCCTCGTCAAGTTTTGGACGGGAAAAAAAAAAATTAGTTTTTGAACTCGTATTTTCAACTTATCAACCTACATTTTTACTCAAATTTTGAGAGGGAGCATTCGTTATATGTGAAATTTAATTTTTCATCCAAGGAGTACCCATGTTGCATACTTTCGATGGACTCTACTACAAGAAAAATATGAAATACATGAAAAAATATGATTGCAATCACGTTTTTCCATGTATTTCACATTTTTCATGTAGTAGGGTCCATTAAAAGTATGCAACATGGGTACTCCTTGGATGCAAGATTAAATTCTACATCCAACGGTTGCTCATGCTCAAAATTTGAGTAAAATCGTAAGGAGATAAGTTGAAAATACGTGTTGAAAAAAATATTTTATATTTTGACATTTTTAATCCAAAAATGGTGAATCATCCCCCATTGTTGACATCATCATATTGAATCCTATTGATTCTTATAAAGTTTATTTACGTTGTAAATTTTTGTTTTGAGGCCTATTTTTTACCTCAAATTTTCTCTAATGACAGTACCTGACAGCGATTAGTGCATATATGAATCCAATCGAGACTATATGTGAAAAATGCAGTACACCAATTACAAGTGCTATAACTATGAATAAAACTTTTCTTTATTGCATCGCTTGCAAGATGGACACTCGATTCCTTTATTTCAATCAGTTATGCTGCATCAAACATGAAAATGACGAGACTTAAAATATAGTGTATTTTGAGGGGTGTGGAACTAGAAAGGATATTACTTACACTATGAAAAATTTCCTACAAGCAATATTGTGCAAAAAATAGATATGTTATTGAAATATTGTCCAATTTCGAGACACATGGCACATTTACAATAAACCATCAAAATGTAGCTATACATATACAATGATGGTTTTCTTTGTTTGTATTGTCAAGCAATCTGTTAACAACACAGTTCTCGTTGCTTGCATCGCCAAGAATCCTAATATTTTCTTAAAGTTTCTAGTTCAGAAATTACATTTTTGACAAACAACTCTTTTGTTTTACTGGATAATTGGGATCTGATTACACATTGTCAATTTGTATACTTACTTATGAGAACAAGATTAACAATCATAATTAGAGAAAACAAGGTGATTTCTTCTACTAATGCAATTGCTACTATGACATTGTACAAGAATGTATTCCAATGAATTATTTGTTCTAGATTTATGTTTTGTACTATGCTATGTCGTATTTTCTTTCTTGTAATCTCATTTCTTACATTATATTATTGATTTATAAATTTGCAAGTTTTATAACTATTGAGACAATAATGCAAGTTAGTTGTGTGGTATTTTACAACTTCGTTAATCATTTTCTGGTGACGTTGTTATTAATTAATGGACTTTACAATCACAATTTTCTTTGTTTACAGTTTCAACCAGTCCAGTATCCTTTCTATTAAAAAGTTATTTCATGCAAGATTTAAACAAATATCTAAATAAATCATTGTCATACAGAGCTGAAATGAATTTCTAAATCGGATAAGCAAGTGTATAATATAAATTATAAAACATGATGCATTTATACATATGTTTGTGATCCATAATACTCTTATATGTTTTTTTACTTTAAATTTGTTGAGAATATTACAATAGATAGCTTTTAGCATATACTGAATTTCATAATTGATTCAGAAAATAGAAAAAAATGGTAACGATTTCTTTATTAATTAACCATTGTTTCTGTAAAATAATGCTTCTAGTGGCTATGTTTCCAGATTCAAGAATCGATTTCTTTGTTCATGTTTTGTAAGATCTCTTCTGAAAACGTTTTTACAGCATCTATTCAATCTTTGAATTTCCTAAGTGTTTTTTGAAGTTCTAGCATTTTATCCTTTAGCATTAAAATATCTTGACTAATCATTAAGATATCTTAGCTAAGAATTAAGATATCTTGGCTCTCTACATGTACCTCTTCCTCTATGCTCCTTCCATTGTTTCTTTAGGCCATTTTTTCGTTGTTAGTAACAAATTCAAAAAACAATAGACAAATTATAAAGAAAAACATTAAAACACTTAGCAGTTTCAAAACAACAAAGTAAGTTGATTTCCTATAACTTACTAACGAGTCTAGAACATAATGAACATTGACAAATTTATTTTATAGGAAATATGCCTACATATAATGCGTCGGAGGAAATAAGTCATCTAAATCACAAATTGACATCTAAGTTCTGAAATGACATTTGAATTACTATCGATTTTAATGGTATTCATTAACCAATGATCATCATCAATATGGCTAGTAATGATGTTCCATATATTTAATCATAAAACGCTGTTATGGTATATGTTACTTTATATCAAATATGTATTTCTTAAATTCCAATTTTACATATTCCAATTGATACGATTATGTTTCATGATTGATTTTTTTTACATGCTTTACAAATCAATATCGGGATACTATTTTGCTAATATCATAAACCAGATTATATTTTATTAACTAAATCTCTTTTTCCAATAAATAAATAAATAATCCATATTTATTCACTGAACCAACATGTATTCAGCTCATTTACTGTGTAGACTTTCCTTTCTATTGTCCAAATTTTACTTTGCGAAAGACGAAGTGATTTCAAATCTTAGACGTCAATTCGTGACTTGGATGTCTTATTTCCTTTGTCGCATTATCCAAATATTAAATTATATTTGTTCACTGAAGTAAGTAAATTAGGTAACATTTTATAACATTGAATGGTTTATGTTGTTTTGCCTTGAGGTAAAAACTAGAATTCCAAAACTATTATAATGTTTCCTTCATAATAAAAGCTTTGATTACATTGCCAAAAAAACCATCATGCTCTGAACATCATTAGAAAGCTATGACTAAATAACACCATCCATTTCCATGTTGCACTTTCATATAGGCACAACATAATAGAAATGAGTCTCAAACTATTTAGTCGAGAAATAGCCTTTGAAATAGATTAACTCTTCCATCGAATAAACATAATCAGGTCCATTCACATAAATATCATTTGGTCTTAAACCTAGTGTCTAATACGTAAATTGTACTTCCTCCACATATCCTCCATTTATGACTAACCTTTATGATTGCTTATATGTACAAGCAAAATAAGGATCACTTTTAAAAGAATTATGTATTCTTCAATTCACTGAATAAATATCGAAGGAAGTATCTTATAATATCAATAGATATGATTTTATTGATATGTTTCAAACCATTAATCATTACACAATGCATTAGAGTAAATGTGACTAAGTGTTTCGAGGATAATGTAAGTTTGTATTGACTTGCTCAATAGAGATTAATATGATGTTTAATCATTAATTAATTATTCAATTCTAAGTGTGATTTCCAAGTCTTCGCATCTTCATAAACATTACCGTATCGATATACTTTTTTCATATAACATGCTTGTCCTTTATCACATGCTATAGTACTAAATTCCTCCAAACGTTTGTACGTAACATTACAATAATTACATAATAAAATGTGTTATAAAAACTAATGTTGTATTACACAAATAACAAGTAAAATATGTGATATTAAATTCGATAAATGAAAAATTATATTGTATATTGGCTATGAATTGATTGTGTGATGTTGTATATTAGATTTGAACTTTTCCACACTAAGTCTCTACACTCATGCATGCATTCTAAGAAAGAATCTACAGAATTCACTTGTGCAGAGTTTGGAGATTTGCACCATGAAAGCTTGAAATTTTCCTCTGCACTTGTGCACATGTGCCTAACTTCATAAAGATAACCATAAACAAAGCTTATGCACAATGATTTGTTAGTGATATTTGAGAATATAGAGATCTGTATTATTTATAATTAAAATATTGCGAACAGGAAATATGGATTATTCAATACTAACATATTATCAATAAAACCATTATTTATAATTAAAATATTATCAATATTTCGTATGGATCCCCCTCTTGCCTCGATGTTATTACGAACAACAAAGATGGATTATTTAATACTAAAATATTAGTAATAAAATCCTTTAGTGTGTGATTCCATTGATTTGCACAATGAAAGCTCGAAAGCTTCTTCTGCATAATGTAATTTCTCTGCACTTCCACACATGCGCCTAATTTTATAAAGATAGCCATTGAAAAAACTTATGCTCTAGCGCTTACCTCAGTGTTATTGCGAACAACAAATATGCATTATTTAATACTAAAATATTAGGAATAAAAGACTTTAGTGCGAAGTGTGGAAATCCGCACAATGAAAGGTTTCTCTGCACAATAGATTTCCTCTGCACTTCTGCACATGTGCCTAATTTCATAAAGATAACCGTAAACAAATATTTTTCTCAATGACACAAAAATTAATGTGGTTTTCTACATATTTTTTTATGCATTATTCATACTCGCCTCAATGTTATTTCCAACAAGAAGTATGGATTATTTAAAACTAAAATATTAGCAATAAAATCCTTTAGTGAAAAGTGCGAAGATCCGCACAATGAACTTCCTCAACACTTCCACACATGTGCCTAATTTGGATATTCATAAGTATGAAGATATGCATTATTTACAGTTAAATTATTACCAATAATATCGTATGTGTCCACTGCTTCCCTTTTCGTTATCGAGAACAAAAAATATGGAATATTTAATACTAAAACATTAGTGATAAAAGCCTTTAATGCAGAGTGCAGTATCAATTTTTCTTTGCATGTGCTTTATAGCATTATGTTTACTATAGACTTCTAGAAAAAAAATTATTTGAGAGACAAAAAACCAAAATATGGAGATACGCATTATTTTTAATTAAAATTTTACCAGTAATATCGCATCAGTCCACCGCTTACCTCGTTGTTATTGCAAACAAAAAATATGGATTATTTAATACTAAAATATTAGTAATGAAAATATATATTATTTAATACTAAAATATTAGAAATAAAATCCTTTAGTGCAGATTGTGGATTCAGGCCAACCAACGTTTTGGCTCACATTCTGGTGTTATAATTACTTTAGTATAAAAGCATAACAATTGCATGTAGTGCAGAGGTATATAAGTGTAGAGGTTCATGTTCCTTGTTCCACATAACATCCTTCCGCACATATTCAAAATTGTCATGTTGTAATTTCCAATATTTAGGAATGTATTTCGCAAGGTAACATCTTCAAATGTATATGACTGACCAAAAGGATTTATTAAGTATGGAAGTAGTTGTGCGGAGGAAATTGTGCAAAGGTGGTTGTGCATGTGCGAAGATGGTTGCTTGGAAAGAATTATTGAGTACATAAGTAGTTGTACGGAGGTGTCTATTCAGAGGAAGTTAAATGGTTGATTGAAAGGCGCTATTGAGTATGGAAGTAATTGGGCAGAGGTGGTTGTGCATTTATGGAGGTGGCTACTCGGTGTGCTCAGAAAAATGCATGTGCACAGAGATTTCACTATGTGGCAAGATTTGTGGAACATTTATTAAAATAATAAATAAATAAATATCTTTTTAATTAATATTTTTAAATGTGTTCATTGATTAATAAAATTTTAGAATTTCAATGACTTACCAAAAGGCGTTATTGAGTACGGAAGTAGTTGTAAAGAGGGTGGTTGTGCGTGTGTGGATTTGGATGTTCGAAGGAAGTGTGTGCGCAAGTGGTTGTTCGGAGGAAACATGTGCAAAGAAAAAATGCATGCGTGCAGAGCTTTCATTGTGTAGAAATATTTGTGAAAGGAATGAGCAAGACAACCAACCTTCGACCCAATTGTAACAATGATTATTTAATAATTTTAAATCTAATGAATTTTTTTTTAACATAAAATAGTATAGTTTATATTAATTTTTCGCCTGGTCATGACATAAAATTGGGTGATTTACATTTCCATTACATATTTTGGCATCTTAAGCTGCAAATGTTGGCTTTCTAACCAAGCCGAGTTGTCAAAAAAAATATCAAAACATGATTGCACTCATAGTATTCTACTAGTATATACCTAACAAAACTGTGATAGGAGAAATATACATAAGAAACATGTCATAATATCACAAAATAGTCTTTAGGAATGGAAGGGCGGTTGAGATCAAGGCCTGAGATTTCTTCTACAGGTGGAGAATTATGCTTGGAAAACTGAATTTGGAGTTCCTCAAGAATGCTTCTAAGCACCCCAATTCATCTTCTAGCTGCCAAATTTTCTTGCTATTTTCCATTATCCGCTCCTGGTTCTCATTGGATACTTCCCTCTGCTAGTGCATGAGTATCTGCAGTTTAGCTATATCATCACATAATTCTACATGTTCACCTAAAAACAATTCACAGAAAGGAGGGTAGAAGGTGGCCAGGGGAGGGAATTTGACCCACTCATGCACACTACTTCTAGCCACCATGCCCGAGTGCGGACAACAACCACCCCATGAACTTGTTGCCATAGTGATTAGTCTGTTGAGAACCTATTCCAACCGACGGCTAGTCACTTTCATAGGCACAAAATTCATCTATGAATTCGATGTTGAATTCTTCCCTGATTTATTTTCTAATCGATCCAAATTCACATAATACATAAACTCCCAATAATGGGAATAGAATCTACCCCTAGACATTGTTACCATCCAGGGGCGACTCAGGTCCTTCAACAAAAACCAACCACTAACAATTTATGGGACAGATTCGGGCACCATCATTGTAATGAAGATATTGTTGTAACCCCCCGTTAAATATACTATGACATACAAAATTTGTGTGCGACACTGAGGAGTGGTTTGCGTTCCCTCAGGATCCCATGATGACTCTATTATTGCTATGTGAGTCGAAATGACCCTCAATTAAGGTATCCTTTCGTTCTAGTGGGTGATCCATCCAATTTGAACTAGGAGGAGTAAATTCGGCTCGCTCACAGAGGAAATTAACATGATGGAAGATTGAGCAGAATGGTGGTAAACTAAAATATGAGGGATGAACATGAGATCTTCCACACTTAATGGCTCCTTCACGTCAGGTGGCTTCGCATGTGTCAGAATATAAGTGCCTCGCTTTAGGGCAGAGGGGAGAGGGGACGTCAGATGATTCTAGGTGGAGCAAGTGGAAGGGAGAGCCCAGGGGAGGTGGGAAGGGAGGAGGGGGGGAGGGGGGGATGATGGAGGAGGGGGAGATATGAGGGGAGGGAAAGGTTCATTGGGCACAATGGTTAGGAAATAAGTAGTGGGAGATATGCGAAGAGAGACACACATGAAAAACTTATGGGATGGGTAGAAAACCCTCATTTCCATTAACCACTGCATGAAATTAATTCAATTGACATGCCTTATTGGCTTGAGTATCCACCTTTGAATTTATTCCTCTTAGGATATGGAAAATTTGTGACTTATCAAAAATATGGAGCATTCCATGGGCACGTTGGAGCAGTTGATTGAGCTTATTGTTCTAAGCCGGAGAGTTGTGGTGCATGTGATTTATAACCAAGAAGGAGTCTACCAAAATTATCTCTTCTTTAATTCCCTTTTGGTGAGCTAAAAGAAGCCAAAAATATTTACCACAGGCTTCATCTTGGTTATTGGATTTCTTTCCCAAGCCCCAAGCATATTGGTCAACAAGTATTCCTTTGGGATTATTGAGAATATGTCCCCCTCCTTCCATCCCATTTAAATCTAATGATTTTTATACATAGAATGATTTTTATTAAATTCAAAGCCTTTCACAAGCAAAGTTGTAGGGATTTGGTAGAAATTGCAATTGCTCAAGATTTCATATTGAAAAACAAGAGACACAATTCTACTCTACTAAAGTATGGAATAGAAATCACAATTTATAATAACATGAATAGACATGCAATAAAAAAACCACAAGTACACAATGATTTCTAAGAGAAATCAACTGGGAAAAACCCCTCAAACCTCTTTGCATTAATTAGTTGAATAGAGAAACTATTAAAATTGCTTACTCGAGCTCGAAGCACAACATGTAAAAGAATAAGTATTCCCTCTAATAAATGACAAACTTTGGCCAACACTTAGCTAATTATTTTCTCCTCTAGCTTCCTATTTCCTTGCTCAATTCCTTAGGAAATTATCTCTTAAAATATAGGAATTTCCTCCTATTTTCTTCTGCAATTCCCAAGGATTGATCTCCTGAGTTGTGCAACAATTGTACACTCAAACTAGTATACAAATCATGTTACAATTCCTTGTCATCTCTACTTAAGCTAAGGAATTCTAATTTCATGCATGCATTATCTATTTTGGGTTGAATGATCAGTTAACTAACAGGTCTCTGAGTTAGACTGTTGTCCCACTACACAATTGACCTTCAATTGACTCTATCAGTAGTTAGAGGCCATTTAATTGAATACAACTGAAAATAAATGAACTAGATTGCCAAAATTTAGCAATCACACATGCATAACTGAACTCCAAGCAATCTAACTCAAATTTATTGAGGTAAATTAGTGACAAGAGCCATGTCACACTAGTTAATTGCCTCCAAGTTGTCTTCTTGATTTGGAAATTCAATTTACTCAATTTGACTAAGGCTAAAGTCAAATTGAGCCTTTCTTGATACATATTTTAACACTCCCTATTAGCAAGAAAGGTATTTTTTACCACCCCTATGCTAGACCTATGGAGTTTAAATTTACCTCTTGACAATGCCTTTGTTAAGATGTCAATATCTTGCTCCTCATATTGAATGTACTATAGCAACATAATTCTCATTTTCATGTAGTCCCGTAAATGATGATATAAGATATCAATGTGTTTGGACCTGTCATGAAATACCGGATTCTTAGAGAGCTTAATACAACTATGATTATCACAATATATCACTATTGGATCCATCTTCTGACTGAAAAGACCCACAAGTATTCTCCTCATCCATATGGCCTCGCATGTTTCTTGACTTGCTTCCATGTATTCAACCTCTATTGAGTTGAGTTCCATAGACCTCTACTTCTTGCTATACCAGATATAGTTGCAGAACCAACACTGAAGATAACACCTGAATTACTTCTCACGTTTGACAGAATTCGTGCCAAATATGCATTGGTTAAGCCTTGAAGCTTCACTCCCTCTGCCCTCTTGTACCATAATCCATACACGGTAGTGCCTCTGAGGTACCATAACGCATGATTTGCTACCTTCCAATACAGCTTGGTAGGCCTCACCATAGCTTGACTAATATGTTTTATTGTATAGCAAATGTTGGCTCTTGTGTTCACAAGATACATCAAAGACCCCACAAGATACCTGTAAATGGTAGCATGAATCTCTTCATCTGAAGTGGAATTCTCCTTCCTCCAGTTTGTAGCTAGAGGTGTGTCCATAGGATTATAATTATCCATGTGAAATGTTTAAATTATTTTAGAGGCATACTTCCCCTAAGACACAAACAATTCACCATCACCTTGACATACTTCCAATTGAGGAATTAATGCATTAAGCTTGTGTCTTTCATATCAAATTACCTTGCAAGAGAAGATAAAATTCTCATCACATGTCAATATTGAACATACAAAACAAGAATAATAAACTTACCATCTACCACAATGTGATAGAGGCATCTGCTTCACTTTTGGTGAAGGATAATCCAATGAGATAACTGTTGATCCGAGTGTACCATGCTCAGGGTGCCCATTTGAGACCATACAATGTACTCTTGAGTTTTCACACATGTGACTCCCAATCATGTCTCAAATCCTTCTGCCTGCTCTATGTAAATTTCCTCCTCAACAACACCATTGAGAAAGGCAGTCTTCACATCAATCTAGTGGATTTTCCACCCCAAATGCACAAGCAATGCTAGAATGGATCTGATTGAGGAATATCTTGCAATTGGTAAAAAAAAATTATGATAGTCCACTCCCTTTACCTGAGAGAATCCTTTGGCCACAAATCTAGCTGTGTACTTCTCTATGTTCCCATCTGATGTGTGCTTCACTTTGTAGATTTATCTAGAACCAACCATTGATTTCCCTCCTAGTCTTGGCATGACCTCCCATACATTTTTTTTCATGATGGATTCATTTTCTTCCACCATGACATCAACCCAAACATGTTGAGAAATTTCTTCCTCAAATGAAGAAAGCTTTGTCTCACTAAGCTTTGTCATGAGATCCATGTAACCAATGTACCTATCTGGTGATGACCTATGCCTGTGCCTTGATGTAGGGGTTCCCACACTCTCGCTAGCATCTTGCAACAATATATGATCTTCTATGGTTATGTTTTTCACCTATAGAATATTTTGGTTGAGTAGGCACCTCCACTCTGCCTCCTATTTGCTCCGCTGCATGTGGTTTCTCCACAACCTCCTGAAGTTGATCCCGAGGCTCCTCCTATTGTGAAACCAGCTCCAAAAATAGAAGAAAAGAGATATCAACCCCTTAGAAATAAGCCACTTCGAGGGGGCAACCTCCAATACATTACATTAATGAATAATTCTTGGATGATACAAATTACAAAACCTCCTTTCTATATATAGGAGTCCATGGGGCCACATTGTAATCCTAGTGGGGTCACAATGTAATCCTAGCCGGCCTAACAATAATAATTTAGGGGCACAATAATAAAAATATGGGGGTTACAGGGGTACAATAATAACAATAAGGGGGTTACAATAACAACAATAAGGGACTATACTAGTAATATAGTGACCTAACATGCCCCTCTCCTTCAAAAAAGTGTTGTCCTTAATGCTTGAGTAGCTCTGGGTGCTTCTCTATAAAATTCTCATCCTCCCATGTAGAATCTTCAGTAGGTAAGTTCTTCCACTTGATGAGATACTCTGAAATTGATCGATTTCTTAGCTGTCTAGTTCTTGTTTCCGTGACTGCTTCAGGTTCCAATATGATTTTTCCTTCCTCATCAAGTTTTGGCAATATTGTTTGAATAGGAAGATTTTCACCTATAACCTTCTTTAAGCATGAAACATGGAAAACTGGATGCACTCAGGAAGATGCAAGAAGCTCCAATTTGTATGCCATAGTACCAATCTTTTGCAACACCTTGTAAGGACCATAGTACTTTGGCAATAATTTAATTATCCTTCTTAGCTTGCTTGAAGGACATTTGTTTGTATGGTTGTAGTCGTAAAAATACCCAGTCTCCTACATCAAAACTTCTCTCACTAAAATGTTGATCTACCTATTTTTTCATTCGATTTTGTGCCAAATTCAAGTTATCCTTTAAGAGTTGGAGAAATTCTTTTTGATGCTCAATTTGATCTTCCACTTCTTGAACCTTCGAATTCTCTCTTAAATATGATGTGATGGATGGTGGATGATATCCATAAAGTGTTGTTGGATCGAGGGGTCCTGACCTAGGTTTGGTAAGCAAGGTTTGCCAACAAACCCCTATATTACTAGCCCTTTCGGCAGTGACCTTCTTTCGCAGGTCAAAGTATCACCCGAAGTAGTATGGGTGGGTGTTGGAACCAGGTTTCTACACCCTGAGAAAGGATGGGTAAAGCAAGTAGAGCAGAGATAGATCCTATAATCCCCAATTACCTTATTCTACACAGAGTTAATTAAGGCTCTATTCGCATCCGCGTGCACTAGATCTATAATTATACGCTTTTTATACCATCAACACAGCAGTACATAAACAGAACATAACAGATCTAGATCCAAGAACATAGTACACAGATCTTTCATAGCTTAAGGATAGAAAATGCACAATACAACAATTATCAGTAATTTATATAAAAATACTCATAGATTCAGTTCTCTAACAATCTTTCACATTCATTCATTCATCAATTCTTCCTTACAATTCCAATTCCCTTCCCAACCTACGCACACAGTAGCAAGGTCCGCACACAGCTGGACTAGGATCTCAATGCACACAGCCAGCAGGAGTCTATTCCCCAAAACCTAAACAGATAGCCTAAACAACAGATCCCATCAATATCTCATCATATCCTATCTTTTACAATACAAAATTCATCTATATTTATAACAATCTAGCCTCAAATTTCCTATGGTCCGCAACCCATGGTTTTTGGACCCCTAGTTTACCCTTTGACCCATTACAATGTGTTCGAGGCTTTGACCCACCCAAAAACCCATGCACTAGACTAAATATAATAAAAAATAATCAAAATGGACTAGTTTCGTAGCTTGTTAGGAGACCCCATTCCAACAGTCCCCCAACACAATCTTGTGACTCGTCATGAGTCACTGCAGTGGTGCGGCTTCAATTTGCATGCGCAAGGTGGCCAGAGTGCGAAGGAGCAGGGGAAGCACTTCCTTACTCTGGGTCGCAGCTTGTTGCGCAATGTTGACCATTTTCAGGGAGGCAGGGCCATCTAGAGCTGTGATGATCCATTCCAATAGCCAATGGAGGCACGCAATGGCAGACTGGGCATCTTCGGCGAGTTGAAGTGTGTTATCAGCCCATGGTTTCAACCGTTTTTGAGTGACATGCTTGTTGTGGAGAAGGTTCTCAATCCTATCCAAGATGGCTAGATGCTACGCGGAGACGGTGGAAGGTGAGGAGGCTTTGACTTGGTCCAAAGCAGATTCTTCCTGCTGTAATTCTGTCTGTATATGATGAAGTGTGGAGTGGTGCTGCACTATCGTCCATAATTGTGTATCTATTTTGACCAATTGTGTGCCCTACGTCAGCTATTCTTGAATAATTTGTGTTGCCTCTGTGACCACTGAAATCTGCTGGTCCCATACTTCCTGAGGTACATTATACTGTTGTTTCCTGGCTCGGTCATGGTGGCAGACTACACGCAACACTTTGGTGTGCAGTCCTTGTAGCTCTATGCGAGATAGTTGCGCTAAATCAATTTGGATGTCCCCCGTAGTTGGATCAGGAGCATTGACGAGGGAAATTCGAGGGAGGGTACACACATTGCTTCGGCCTGGCAGGATTATGGAATTGCGGAGGAGCCGCAGCATGTCCCTGTATCGTGGCGTTCCTGTTGTGCGTGGCTCGTGGGAAATCCTTTCTGTCGGGAGCCAACATTCACCCCTGTGACTGCACTCAACATTCCTAGGCTCTCTGGTTGGGTCCATCCTAGCAACACAAAAGCAGGCAACCCAGAGAATGTTAAGGAGCGCAAAAAACCAATATGCAGATAGTAGGAGCGTGTTGTAGGGTGAATAAATATCCTGGTGTGTAATTATCTAGCCAACCGCACACCGTCTGGAGCTATTTAATGGGGTAGTAGCCCATTTGTGAGACTGACCATCAATCAAGTAGATTAATCTTACCATAAATGGCTGCATTGATGACTTGCCACCGATTTTGCGTACTTGTAAGATCCCTTTTTGATTAAATCAGGATGTATTGACGCTCGCCCTACGTGCTTGAGGTCGTTTCCACGGAGTGTCAGACCACGGATGACGCCTGTATGTCGTTCACGTACCCTGAATGGAGGTCAATGCGAGGTGTGTCTGCAAGTTGGCCATTAGTTTTTTCGAGCCATGTGCTTCTCCCTTGGTTGGAATGTCCTTGCACCAGAGGGTTGCGTCACGCGTCTGTGATCCATTTTGGTATAGTAATACTCTCCCATTTGATCCATGAAAACACCCTTCCTTCCTTTTCCCTATGCCATAGATAAGCACAAAATTTATGTCAGATTATGTTAAGAATTCCTTTTGGAATCCAATAAAGAGCCATCTAGAATATCGGGATAGATTCCAAAATAGATTTGATCAGGACCAATCTTCCAACCTAGGATAACCATCCGTGACTCCATAATTTAAGCCTTTTTCTATATTTTCTATCAACCAAATCCAATCTGACTTCTTGTAATCGATGGGCTTCAACCTGAAACCCGAGTATTGTATACCATCCTCCATGTCGACCAACTGGAAGGGGAATTTTTCCCTGATGTAGGAGATTTCATCTCTAGTACATCCTATGAACGTAACAGTTGATTTATGTAGGTGTATATCCATGCCCATGTCCTTTTTAAATGACCGAGTGATTTTATATAGAGTAACGACATCATTTCTTGACCCATATAAAAATATCAAGACATCATCTACAAATAGAATATGTGTTAATGATATATTCCCAGTAATACTTGTTCCCTTGAGTGTTGTTGGGCACCAGATTTGTATCCTTTTCTCTCCCATTTTATCCCATCTTTCTATCTCTTTGTACCATTGTTTTTCTTAAAACACATGAGGTAAACCCCTTTATTTTATCTTTCATGGGATATTTGATTAATAAAGTAATTTTCATGAAGCTTTTACCTTTTTGCAATATTAACTCCGATATTTCTACAGATTTGGCCAAAGCGGGAAGGTTACAGCCGTGAGTCATGGAACAACCCATAATTTCCAGTGCTACCTTCATTTGTTGTTATAGCATAACAGACTCTGTTTCACACTAGCATTATTTCAGGCCTTTTTATGGTTTCTTTCTGGGCAACTAGGTTTCTGTTGTAACAAAGTATATTTTTTTAAATATTGAGTTGCTGAAGGGAATCGAGGATTTCCAAAACATTTGTATAAAGTGGGCCTGCGGGCTGTGAATCAGGGTTAAGCCCAATTACATACATATCTTGTAACAGTATATTCTGCCATTAATTGAATGCACAACATCTTGTTGTTTCACCTGTAATTGGTGAGTTTACCACAACCTTGATCAGAGAGTTGGGCCCACTCTTTTGATCAGGCGCTACATTTTCCTTTCTTTTTATTGTTTCCATGTTCTAGTTTGATTTCATTATTGTTGTTATAGTATAATCTTTCAATTGCTGTGAATGTCTTTTTAATTATGCAATTTATTTTAATTACTGTTACAATAGTCTGTGTGTTATGGATTTAAGCTTGTGATCTACAGCAGGTCATATGATTTCTCTTGCATATATTGTGTCGTTAGTCTTGAAATAACTAATGCCCTCGGGTTGATAATTTATGTGGAAAAGGGGTTGAACATTGTTCATATCCAGACACCAACATTTTGGCGTCGTTGCCGGGGAAGGCTAACAGGGGCAAGAACAAGATCTAAAATTGATCTAAGGGTCAATCTCTCATCTTGGGGAGGGAATTTATTTCCCTACTTCAAGTCCCGAGCGTAGTGCTTTGTGTTTTGTTTCTTTCTTTTTATTGTTTTTCTTCAGAATTGATCTCTCGTCTTGGGGAGGGCATCTATTACCCCACTCCAAGCCCTGACGTAGCATGTTGTTTTTCTTTTGCTTTGATTTTTATTAAAACTGATCCCTCGTCTTGGGGTCCAGGGAATTTTTCTACCATGCCTTAAGTCTTGGGCATAGTTTCCAACTTTCTTCTTTGTTCGATTCTTTTCTAAAGGGCCAACTTCTCATCCTGAAGAGGGTATTTTATTACCCTACTTCAGGTCCTGAACTTCGATTTTTCTGTTCTTTTGGTATATTGTTTGTTTGAACCTACTCTCTTGTCCCAAGGAGGAAGCTATCCGTCCTACTCCGGGTCCTGAGCGATTTTTGTTACTTTGATGAACCCTCTTCATAATTTGTATGAACAAGGATCTGAATAAGAGGGCATAGGAAGACCCCCAAAGAAAGGAAAGGATATGGGAAGGAAGACATATATTCAGGAGATCACTGAAAAATCTAGATATGTGGCATCATCCTGTGCTGCTATCAAGGTAAGAGTTCATACAAAGTCCGAAGGGCAGTCTGTGGAGCAACCAGTGCCATCCACATTACTAGAAGGTATTCTTTCGACGACGGAAGATTTAATAAACAGGGTATCGGTGGGAGAAACATCCTTACCATTAGCAGAAGGAGAAGAAATAGCAAGTAGAGGATCAGAAGAACTGTGCAATTCTAATAAGGAAGGAGAACCCCCAAAATGGTTTTCATCACCACGAGACCAAGGAAGTGTTGTAAAACCTTCTGCAGTCGAACTAAGCAATTCCAATTTGGAGAGAGAATTCCTGAAGGATTTTGAGTCGCGAAGGGACCAGCGAAGTGCGGTGAAACCTCCC
Organism: Pinus albicaulis; assembly: GCA_034641835.2. NCBI lineage: Eukaryota > Viridiplantae > Streptophyta > Pinopsida > Pinales > Pinaceae > Pinus > Pinus albicaulis. Next base: position 200,091,296 of record CM076570.1, read on the forward strand.
ACAGTTGAATCACTCTAAGTACCAGCTGCAGAACTAGTTGAAATTCCAAGTGAGTATTGGAGGGTATTTATGGCACCTATAAGTTCCTCTATTGATTTTCCTATCTAAAATGTTGCAGGTGATGCATCGATGAGAACCATCCCTTTAACAGCTCTGCCTAGTTTCCACGGGCCTTCTTCTGAAGACCCTAATACATTCCTCTTCGAATTTGACATTGTTTGTAGAGGATATGATTATATTACTAATGCTCAGAAATTGAAAATATTTCCTGCTACCCTGAAGGGGACAACCCTGAGATGGTTCATGGGTTTAGGAGGGAGCACAAACACCTCATGGGAAGGGATGCATGAAGCCTTCTTGGAAAAATACCAAGATTATTGTAAATCTCGTGACATTAAGGAGGAAATCTTTAAGTTTGCACAGAAAGAGGACGAAAACCTGGAGGACTGTGTGGAATGATTCAAGTACATATTGCCGAGGTCTGGCCATAGTGACCTAGACAAGGACATTCTGAAGATCATTCTTCTTCAAGCACTTAGGGAAGACTCCCTGCAACTTTTTAACATAGTAGGAAAAGGGGATATTTCGAAAGAAGACTTCGACACTATCTGTCACTATTGCATTAAGTGTTCATGGGGGGCTACAAGGAGTGGACAAGGAATTCGGTCATCAAAGACTTCCGATGGAGGGGTTACAAAGGCATAAATTGGAAACCTACTGGACAACCTAAGGACTGATATCCTGAGCACGTTATCCGCCCAGATGGACACTCTACAAGCAAAACAGAAACAAATGGAGTTGGAAAAGACTATGGATATATTCTTCCCACAGTGCAAAATGAAGCATCCTTTGAAGGAATGCCTGTTAAACATAGTGGAATCCTGCGCAATCTGTGAACAGACTCATGCAACTAGCTCATGTCCTTCTTTGCCCAGATTGAAGGCAATTTTTCAAGGGGCAAGTGAAGAAAGCGTGGTATACCAACTGTACTTCATGGGGTAGAAGAAGCCATGGAAACCTCGACCACTAGTGATGAATCTAGGTATGTTTTAGGACCCATCTCAGTATTTTAATAATTTTAATATGGGCCCCCAATCTGCACCTTTTTCAACTATGTGGTCTCAATATTAGTATCCCCCTTGGAAACAATGGGTTCCCCAGGCCAGTATGAATCCTTCATGGAATCAGAACTGGCGTGGACCCTCTCCTACTGGTTAGTTTCCTCAGTCTATGCCTCAACAACAACTTCAGCTGCCCTCCAATGTACCTCCAGGAAACCCAACCATTAGACCCTAGCTTCCTATCTAGCCTAACCTGGATCCTAATAATAAAGGGGTCCAACAAATAGACACTCTTAACCATCCATCTTACAACATTTCTACCACTGGAATTAATGAGATAAACCTACGATCTGGGTGGGTAGTAAATGCACCCACTTCACCTATTATTATAGAATAGATTGACAGTGAAGATACAGAACCAGAACGAAGGACAGTTGGGGACAAATCAAACCAAAACATAATGAGCCAGACACCTCCCCAATCTGTTCCTAATCAAGTTCATTCAACTTCTCCTCCATATCCTGAAAGACTGACCTTGAAAAAATTGAACCCTCAAGCAGAGTTTGATTTCCTAGGGGAACTGCAAAATATTTTTGTTAAAATAGCCCTGATACAGGTTATGAGGGATGTACCTATATATGCAAAAACCCTTAAAGAATACTGCTCTAAAAACCAGGGAAGAAACCTAAGGAACCATTAACCATTCATGTGATGGGCATATTATCTGACATTATGTTAGGAAAGATCATGCCTATAAAATATAGAGACCCGGGAAACCCGATTCTGACAGTACATATCAATGGGGTTGAAATCCCAAATGTACTAGTAGATTTGGGAGCTGCCATCAACATTATCACCTCTGAAACAATTGACACATTAGGTCTTGGAAACATTAAACCAACCCCTACTATCTTGGAACTAGAAGATAGGTCTACAATTAAACCAGTAGGGAAATTGGAAGATGTGATTATTTCAGAAGATTCATGGCATTACCCTGTGGACCTCCTTGTATTATAGACTCGATCTTCAATTGGTGGTCACCCGTTAATCCTGGGAAGACCTTGGCTTTTGACTGTATATGCCTACATAGGGTGCCGATCTGGGCATATGATCATATCAAATGGGACAGTTACAATGAATCTTACTCTTTATCCTCCTGTGGAACCTAGCCCATCTGAAAAATTATTAACTAGTCAGAAACCTCTATCTTTAGATGAGCCTAAACCTGAAAATGAAGATGTTAGACCAGTCCTCACTATTGGGTAGGCCCCTCAATTCAAAACAGAAACCGAGGACGATGCCATTAACGCTTTTATTAATGATTCTAGTTCTGTTTCCGATTCAACTCGACAGATTCTATAATCTTCTATGAGATGTGAAACACAGGAAAACATTGAACCAGAAGATGACATTGAAGACATTCCTATAACCTCATCCCATGATATTATTCCAATTGATATTGAACCAGGGAAAACACTTAATATCAACCCAAACCTGTCTGAATCCCAGACAAAACAGTTGTTGAAAGTCCTTCAAGATCATCAGGAAGCTTTTGCCTGGGATTATACCAACATGAAGGGGATCCCTTCTAACTTATGTAATCATCATATTTATGTTAAGGAAGATTGGCGCCCTATAAGACAGCCCCAACGGAGAATGAACCCTGCTCTCATAAACATTGTCAAGGAAGAATTACAAAAATTATTGGATGTAGGATTCATTTACCCCATCTTAGATAGCCAATGGGTATCTCTGGTAGTTATTGTTCCCAAAAAGAGTGGTAGATGGCTGATCTACGTAGATTATAGGGAACTAAATAAGGCAACGCAAAAAGACCATTTCCTTTTCCATTTATTGACCAAGTCCTAGATACTTTGGCTAAGAAGAAGTTATTTTCCTTCCTAGACGGATTCAGTAGATATAACCAGATCTAGATAGCCCCAGAAGACCAGGATAAAACAAATTTCACATGCCCATGGGGAGCCTTTTCATACAGGTTCCTCCCATTTGGCCTGTGTAATGCTCCTGCTACCTTCCAAAGGGAAATCTTGGGAATATTTTCTGATTTGGTCGATGATAGTATTGAAATATATGTGGATGATTTTACTCCATATGGAAACTCATTTGGAGAAGGATTGGAAAATCTGGAGAAATTACTCAAAATATGTAAGCAGACCTATGTATCTCTGAGTACAGTCAAATGCCATATGATGAGTGAAGCAGGAGTAGTATTGGGACATTTTCTCTCAGCTGCTAGAATTCAAGTTGATCCGGATATGTTGAAGATTGCAACAAGAAACAGTGAAGGAGGCATCCTGAAACATCTTTCCTAATCCTAGTTGGAAAGTGATCACCAAAACTAGGTGGGGGTCACATAGGTGATTTTTTGTCGCAAAGTCTATTTTTAGACTATGTCTATTTTTAGACATATGGATCATGGTCTATGAGTTGCAGGATGCTATTTATGGATGATTGGTCGAGTTGGTAAAAATAGATGGACCTCTATTTTTAGACATTGGGCGGTTTCTATTTTTAGACCGCCGGGCTAAAAATAGAACAGTCAAATATTATTAACCCTTAATAATATTTAGACTATAAACATTATCTTATCCTCTTGGAGCACTTCAGTTTGATGCTTGGATGTGGCACATGCAGCTGACAGAAGGAAATACGCTTTTCCTAAGTGTTAGTTGAGCTATTGCATGGTTGACTTCAGTTAGAACTCATGTGGCAGAGTTTGGTGGAGTTGATGAGACAGTTGGTGGAGTTGTGTTCGGTTTAACTTAGTTGAACTAGTTGTATTTATTCTAACTGAAAAATACACTAGTGATGAGTGGTGTGATTTAATTATTAATTAATTCACTAATTATTAACTCATAAATCAACTAAAGAATACATCAGTTAACTGCAATGCATGGACAGTTCAGTGGAGACCAGTGTTAGAGGTGGGTGAAAGGGTGAGTGTGACTATCAGTTGTGACTATACTTGTGCATGAGATTTGCAAACACATTGATTGAGATTTCCAATGAGGATTGCGTATTATAAGCCAAGGGGATTCGAACTTGGATCCAATTCATTCTCATCTTGGATTTCGCAGTAGAGGCAGGCAAACAGTGGAGGAGATTTGAACCTGTGACTTGTTCAGATCTAAGCTAGTTTGTGTGTAACTTTTGGAGATAGTACTAAGTACTTGTGAGGATTATTGTACTATGATTGTTACATGTTCTCTATCATTATAATATATAGATAGTTGGGGGTTTTCAGCTATTGCTTTCCCCATTACATCCTATGTTGATATGTGTGCTTGATTGTGTTTTAATGAGTGCATGCGACTGCTTTCTATTTCCGCATATTGATGATAAATTGAAGAAGAGGTTATGTATTATGCATGAAGCTTAAATAGTGTGTAATCAGGATAATCTTGGAGAATAACTCAGTAAATTATTCAAATTTATACATGGTATCAGAGCGAAATTGATCATCGGATCTATTAGAGTGATTATAATTTATTTCGGTAGACAGAGTCTGTAAGCGGGCTAGGTAGCCTCCGGATCCATCCTTTCTTTGAAAGGTGATATATCCAGTAAATGCCCCTATAGTCGATCTCTGTGCTATAAATACTTTTTTCTCACAGATCATAAGCAGTTGAGTTTTGAGCTGGTGGAATTCGAATTTGCAGCAGTGTTTTCTTGGTGTTAAAGTTAAAATGTCTTATCAAGGATTGCGATTGGAGTATGCTCTTGAAGGCAGCTCGAATTATATTGCATGGAGGGATAGGATGGAGGTGGTGCTCGATGACAATGGGTTGAAGGAGTTCATAGATGTTGAAGTTCCAAAGCCTAGCGATGCAGCCTTGGTTGAGGCTTGGCAAAAGAAGACAGCAAGGTGTCGAAGGATTCTGTTGGAGGGCGTGAAGGATCACATTGTATCCAGCATGCATGGAAAAGCTTCTCCATACTTGATGTGGAAAGCGTTTACAGATCTATTCCAAAGCAAGAGTGACCAGAGGAAGTTGGCGCTCAAGGATAAACTAAGGAAAATAAAGATGGAGAAGAATGACACTATTCCGGTATACTTGAAAAAGTTTATCCACTGCAGGGATGAGCTTGGAAGTGTAGGAGTTAGTATGGATGATGAGGAATTGGTGAGCTTGGCTCTCCTTGGGCTTCCGAAGAGTTGGCATGCCTATCAGGATTCTGTCAATGGTCGGGAGAAATTGCCAGGATGGGAGCGACTTTGGTCGGATCTTGTGCAAGAGAGATAAGGCGGAGTACCAGGGATGGATCTTCATCAAAGGCATCTGATGAAGAAGATTGCGCTTTGGTTACCAAAGCAAGGAAGGGGAAGGGCAAGAAGAATGATTCTCAATCCGGTGTGGATGGTAAACAGCATGACATGTCCAAAGTGAAGTGTTTTCACTGTCACGAGCATGGACATTACGCCACAAATTTTCCACAGAAGAAGAAGAACAAGCAGGCTGCTGCAGCTGCAGTTGGTGAGGCTCTTGCCTCGCAATTTGAGCTGGACTTCTCATTGATCGCATGCATGGTGTCTAGTGCATTGGGATCGGGGTGGTATTTTGATAGTGGCACTTCCTTTCACATGACGGGAGATGTGAATCTTTTCAGCGACTTGGTGGAGAAAGATCTCCAGTTGCATGTTGAGTTGGGCGACAATGGACGATACAATGCGACCGACATTGGTACCATAACCTTTCAGAGGGAGTCAGGTAAACTCATTATTTTACAAGATGTAGTGCATGTTCCAGGTTTAAAGAAGAATTTGATCTCAGTCGCAATGTTAGAGGATAAAGGGTATGAAGTTGTCTTCAGTGAAGGAAAAATTTTCCTTCGGCACAAGGCAACATGACAAGTCAAGAAGGTTGGGATTCGAGCAAAGAATCTCTACAGACTTGAAGTAGATGGGATGTCTACGGAGCTTCCTACTGTTGGGAAGTGCAAGAAAGACATGCAATTGATGCTTGAGAGGGAGCAAGTTTTGCATGTAGGTCATAGTGAACCTCGGGATGTGGAGGAGCCACAAGATGAGGATCATGGAGTGGGGAAAACCACTCATTTAGAGAAATTTCATGCCAGATGGGCAGAGGGAGTGCATGCAGCTATACGACCAGGTGAAAGGTGGGGCGACATGCATGATTAATCCCAAGAGGAGATTTCTGGGTAGGATTCATGAGATGGTGTGGATCTCATGAATTGAACCTGGCTACAAGGTGCCCACAGCGCAGCAGTAGCATGATCAGTTGGATTAATGCAGAAAGATCAAAGTGACAGTGTCAGATACTAGAGTGCGGATCAGAGTTGAAAGCAAGTGCAAGAGTGCATGGGTTCAAGAGTTCAACAACGCAGTGGTTCTTGATGACATGTGCAATTGGTACCAGCAGAAGTCGAAGACTTTGATGATAGATGCATGAAGTTGCATGGCACACCAGACTGATTGAGTTGTTTGGAGCCTATTCAGTTTCAGAGGAGTTGCAGAGAAGATGCATGGAGTTGCATGGCGCTTGTGAAGGTTGCAGGGCGAATGCATGGAGTTGCATGTTGCATGCAAAGATAGTCCTTTCTTGTTGAGAGGGAGTGTTGAAGATTGCAACAAGAAACAATGAAGGAGGCATCCTGAAACATCTTTCCTAATCCTAGTTGGAAAGTGATCACCAAAACTAGGTGGGGGCCACACAGGTGATTTTTTGTCGCAAAGTCTATTTTTAGACTATGTCTATTTTTAGACATATGGATCATGGTCTATGAGTTGTAGGATGCTATTTATGGATGATTGGTCGAGTTGGTAAAAATAGATGGACCTCTATTTTTAGACATTGGGCGGTTTCTATTTTTAGACTGCCGGGCTAAAAATAGAACAGTCAAATATTATTAACCCTTAATAAAATTTAGACTATAAAAATTATCTTATCCTCTTGGAGCACTTCAGTTTGATGCTTGGATGTGGCACATGCAACTGACAGAAGGAAATACACTTATCCTAAGGGTTAGTTGAGCTATTGCATGGTTGACTTCAGTTAGAACTCATGTGGCAGAGTTTGGTGGAGTTGATGAGACAGTTGGTGGAGATGTGTTCTGTTTAACTTAGTTGAACTAGTTGTATTTAGTCTAACTGACAAATACACTAGTGATGAGTGGTGTGAATTAATTATTAATTAATTCACTAAGTATTAACTCATAAATCAACTAAAGAACACATCAGTTAACTGCAATGCATGGATAGTTCAGTGGAGACCAGTGTTAGAGGTGGGTGAAAGGGTGAGTCTGGCTATCAGTTGTGACTATACTTGTGCATGAGATTTGCACACACATTGATTGAGATTGCCAATGAGGATTGCGTAGTACAAGCCAAGGGGATTCGAACTTGGATCTCATTCATTCTCATCTTGGATTGCGCAGTAGAGGCAGGCAAACAATGGAGGAGATTTGAACCTGTGACTTGTTCGGATCTGAGCTAGTTTGTGTGTAACTTTTGGAGATAGTACTGAGTACTTGTGAGGAGTATTGTACTATGTATTGTTACATGTTCTCTATCATTATAATATACAGATAGTTGGGGGTTTTCAGCTATTGCTTTCCCCATTACATCCTGTGTTGATATGTGTGCTTGATTATGTTTTAATGAGCGCATGCGACTGCTTTCTATTTCCGCATATTGATGATCAATTGTAGAAGAGGTTATGTATTATGCATGAAGCTTAAATAGTGTGTAATCAAGATAATCTCAGTGAATAATTCAACTATTATTCAAATTTCTACAGGATAAAGTAGAGGTAATATTACACTTTTCAGTACCCAAAACACCCACACAGGTACGTATCTTTATTGGTTGTGCTGGTTATTACAAACGCTTTATAGCAAATTTTGCTAAAATAACACATCCACTTTTTCAATTTCTAACAAAAGATGCAAAATTCTTGTGGACTGAAGACTGTGAGACAACTTTCACGAAAATTAAAGGGCTGGTTTGCACGGCTCCAATTCTCCGAGGACCTGATTGGGCATTACCATTTCACATACATACTGATGCTTCTCAGACAACAGTAGGGGCTATTTTAGGATAGCAGGTAGACAAAACACCGTATTCAATTTACTATGTCAACAAGAATTTAATTCTTGCTGAATTAAATTACACAGTGACAGAAAAAAAATTCTTGGTTGTCATTTATGCTGTCAATAAGTTCTAACACTACATTACCAGGTATTCTATTGTTTTCCATACTGATCACGCAAAAATCAAGTATTTGATGAATAAACCTATTACTCCTAGCCGTGTTACAAGATGGTTGCTAGTGCTTCAATAATTTGATATCACAATAGTAGATAAACCAGGAAAAGATAACATTGTTGCTGATTTCCTATCTAGAATGGATAACAATGATGAATGCACACATATAGAAGATAGTTTTCTTGATGAACATATTTTTACAGTTTCTACTAAACCTCCGTGGTATGCAGATATTGCTAACTATCTTGCGACAAGGAAAGTGCCTCCTCATTTTCCATACAGGGAAAAATAGAGAATTATTCATCACAGTGCCCGATATTCTTGGATGGAAAGATACCTTTTTAATACAGGAGCGGATAAGCAGATTTGGCATTGTGTGTTTGAGGAAGATATTTATGAGGTATTGAGAGCTAACCATGACGACCCTTGTGGAGGGCATTTTGAAGAAAAAAGAATAGGCCGTAAGGTGTTACAAATGGGATATTACTGGCCTTCTATCTTCGATGCACAAAATTATGTCAGGAGGTGTGATAGTTGCCAACAAATGGGGCAGCCTGGTCGAGCTGATGAAATGCCTTTCTAGGCACAGCTAGTCCTCGAGCCTTTTGAGAAATGGGCTATTGACTTCATTGGACCCTTTAGCCCACCCTCCCAACAAAAATTCCACATCTTGGTCTATATTGATTACATGACTAAGTGTGTAGAAGCCGAGAATAGAGCGGGTGGTCTCAAATTTTTTGTTTGAAGAAATTTTTGCTCGTTATGGTACTCTAAGAGAGATTGTTTCAGATGGAGGAGCACAGTTCACATAAAACATGATAACAAAGCTTATGCAGAAATATGGGGTCAATCATAGGGTGACATATCCATAACACCCCCAAGCGAATGGACAAGTGGAAAGCACGAACAAGACATTGGAAAATATTTTAACAAAAACTGTGGCATACCATCGTCTGGATTGGGCTCAGAAGCTCCCTGAAGTTCTCTGAGCGTACAGAACAACATGGCAGAATTAAACTGGGTTTTCCCCATACGATTTGGTTTACGGAAAATCCCCGTTGTTTCCAATAGAATTTGAAATCAGTACACTCAGAACAGCTCTTGAAGTTGGTTTGGATTTGCCAGATGCCCAGAAACACCGACTGGCCCATCTGAATGAATTATATGGAATCTGTTCAATGGATGTTCAGAGAAATACTGTTATTTAGCAGCAGAGAATGAAATGGCACGATAAGTTTATTAAGAACAAGGTGTTTTAGAGTGGAGATTGGGCACTACTCTATGAATCCTGCTTCAAGGATTTTAAAGGAAATCTTTGCACTCGCTGGATGGGACCTTACGAGGTGGACGCTATATTTGATAATGGAACAGTCAGGCTAGTCATAATTGATGATACACATGCTTCATTTTAATAGTCAATGGAAATCACCTGAGATTATACCACCGCCCAGCCTCTAAGGATGCTTTTGTCAAACACCTCTCTGAGAAATCTGGTTTGAAGGTTATCAACGTAGAGAACTCTTCCTCTGCATCCTTGTCTTAAATAATAATAATAATAATAATAATAATAATAATAATTAAAAAAAGAAGAAGAAGAAGAATAAGAAGACGAAAATTATATAACAATAAAAGAATAAAGAATTATATTTTTTATCTTGTTGTCTTTTTGCAGGAGTTACTACTAAGGAGTAAAAATCAAAGAAAAAATTTCTAAGTATCGATTGCTGCTACTCATGGTGCTGTTATTCGGTTGCTGCTACTCATGGGGTTGTTAATTGGTTGCTGCTACTCATGGTGATGTTACTTGGTTGCTGCTACTCATGGTGTTGTTACTCGGTTGTTGCTACTCATGGTGTTGTTACTCGGTCGCTGCTACTCATGGTGTTGTTACTCAGTTGCTGCTACTCATGGTGCTGTTGCTCGCACTGTTGTTACTCCAGATGTTGTTACATCGGATGTTGTTACTCGCACTGTTGTTACTTCAGATGCTGCTACTCGCATTGTTGTTACTCCAGATGCTGTTACATCGGATGTTGTTACTTGCACTGTTGTTACTCCGGATGCTGCTACTAGCATTGCTGTTACTCCAGATGTTGTTACACCGAATGTTTTTACTCACACTGTTGTTACTCCGGATGCTGCTACTCACACTTCTGTTACTCCAGATGTTGTTACACCAGATGATGTTACTCACATTGCTGCTACTCCGGATGTTGCTACCTGCACTGTTGTTACTCTAGATTTTGTTACTCCGGATGCTATTACTCATACTATTGTTACTCACTCCGCATCATTACTGCGTCGTCATCCTACCAACCGTCACTTTGTCCAGGTAGGCTGCTAAGTATTCCTCCACGTGACTTTTACCAATTTAATTAAATATCCCATGTGAAGACTTTAATGCCGCAGATGACAAAATTTTAAGTTGGGGGGGTGCCATCATAGTTCAAGGATGGCATAATAATGACCTCATAAATCATTATAACAGTCCGTGTGTGGTACACCTTACGATCCCTATCAACATTTTGTATAATCATTCAATACGTGTTGGGATCCGTAATATGTCTTTTCCACTCCATACAAAATAATTATTATTTTTATTCATTACACTTACCATATTCTCTTATGATTTTTCTCAGTTTCTGAGAATTTCCATCTGTATTTACCATTACCACCTTTCATTTTCACTACGTTGTTCTTTCGAATTTGGTATCCACCATTTCGCCCGACGGTCTGTTGTTCCAAGAAGTGCTGCAACAATTCCCCACAGTATGGGATGGTTGGTTGTGTGGCATGAGCTTGAAAACACAGCTTCAGTCCGCAACAATCCAACAGTATGGAAAATATTTGTCGATGTAGGGTTAGATACCTACTTCGAAAAATTGCAGGGGTTTGACAAGGGAATTAAAATGGAGTTTTCACTTTATTTAAACGAGAATTATTCATGGGTCAAAGGATTGGAAGTTCCTGTCATAGAAGAGGTAATTGCAGAGGTTAGCAGGCTGAGACAACAGGGGCAACAATGGTTTGCTCGGAGAGTTTCTCTCCCGTAATATCCTGAATTATTCTTAAAGGCAGGGGAAGGTGTCGTTCAAATTGGCAGAGGATATGAGCGCAAGACTGTGTCGTATCCTTGGAATGAAGTCGCAAGTTTTGTAATAAAATACATCACTTGCGAAGGTCGAGCCACAACTATTTTTAAATATCATTTTAAAATTCTAACGCACCTTTGATTTTCATAGGCATAGGTGCATGCCTTAAATATGCCCTTCTTCCTATTGAAACAGTTGCAGCACATGGAACAGTCTGCTCGACATTCGCGGCGGATGCCGACAGTGCTCTCCAACCACAGATTGGTGCGTTTAATGGTCATGCATGAAATAAACAGGCTTCGGGTCTCTTGGACGGAACTTTGTGGATCCTAAGAAGAAGAGATAGCAGCCGTTATTGCTGCTAGGGAAGAGGAACCAGTCTCTCTTGATGGTTTGGCAAAAGAAGAAAATTTGGAAGGAATTGATCAAGAGGAACCCGAAGAAATGGAAACAGAGGTTGATTAGGAGGAACCCGAAGAAGTGGAAATGGAGGTTGATCAGGAAGAACCTGAAGAAATGAGAATGGAGGAGATAATTGGCGACACAGCCAAGGTTATCACACAAGAACCAACCTTGCCTAAGGAGCCCACAAATGAAGGAATTATGGATATCGTGTAGGAAGTCGAGACTATCATACAGTTGTTGAATTTTGTCAATGAAGAATAGGGAGTGAAATGGCAGGTAGAGGAATGGAAAGTGATACTGTTTTGCAAGAAACAACATCAACTTCCCAAGCAGATATGGATGTTGAAATAAGTGGGGATGCTACACAAGAACCACCCCCGATTCGTCTAGAACAGGAGTCAGGCTATGAAATTGACGCTATCCCTCAAGGACTAGTATTGAATGTGGAAAAAGAAGCAATTCACAAGGAACAGGAAGGTAGAGAAGGAATACATCGGGAGGTCGATACTGACATACAAGAACAAGTATCGACCCTAGAAGAAGAAATGATGAAAAAAGAGTGAGAGGACAGAAGGGAAACAAGCTTTGGAATCGATGTTTTCCCATAAGAACCAGCATCGACCCCGGCTGAGGTAGTAATTTGTGAAGCTCTGGCTCAAGCTGAAAATGAGGATGATGAGTCTGTCCCTCGTTCTTCGTTCCACTCCATGATGCCTAGAGGAGGGAGGGTATTCCGCTCGCCCAAACGATTAATGGAGGAAGTAGTCGTTCCACTAGTGCTTAAACTTGTTGACACAGCCAAGATCGGCCCAGTCACTACTGAATCTCTGTTGGAGCACTCAGAGGCTCGAAAGGAAGATAGGATTCCTATGGAAAAATCAGAACACAGAGTGGTCGATGGAAATGTTGACCAGATGGCAGGAGTTACTGAAGGGAATACAAAGGAAGAAGCCCCTGAAGACAGGGAGCCCAGCCAGAAAGGCTTAATAGAATAACCCACTGAGAATACCGACAACATTATGCCACCTCCTGAGCCTGTCATATGCACAAAAACTGAATTTATTGTCAAATAGGAATGGATTGAACAGTGTGAGGAAAGCAGGATACCTCTCAAGAAGAGGTATCAATTGCAGTTCAGTGAAACCATGAGACTGAAAAGGGAGGTCCAGGGTTTGAAAAGGCAAGTTTCCTGGCTGGAAAATAAGGTAAAAATTTACATATGGAGGGTAGTAAGCGCCAAAAATCGAGGTCTCCTCTGCAGCCACCCAGACTGGCTCGATTGAAGATTTGTTTGAAGGCCGATAATTTTTATTGGCCACTGAGATCCAGAAGTGGAAGTCTGTTGTGAGTGACCATAGGAAAGAAATAATTTGGGTTCGAGAATAGATTTTCAGAGTTGTCACAGGATACATAGATCAGTTATATAAATCGCAGCTGAAACAAGCTAAACAGAAGACCGGGATAGAAGAATTGGAAGAATAAGTGCAACTGCTGCAATCAGATAAGGAGAAGATGTTCTCCATGGCACAACAGGTAATGGCGTGCAGACCTGATGCACATAGCTATGCCTTATTCCTTCACAAGAAATTTCTTTTCTTTGGTCTTGAAAGTATATATAAGAATATTTGGTACAAAATTGAGGACCCCATTCAATTTCTCCGTATTTTAAAAATTCATGATATCATAGGACAACAATTAATGTGCGAGATCTACATGCATGGATATTTATTGAGGCATGATCAATCCTTTAACCCTATTCCATTCATGGGGGACATTCATTTAAGAGATTTTACCTCCTATACCATCAATCAGATTAAGTGGAGAAAGGCCTGGGATACATTTGAAGAAAATCAAATTAGAAGGTCGTTAATGATGAGGAAGGAGCATGGTCAGTCCTCAAACATTTATAACAAGCATTACACATTTCTACAGATTGAGGGTCGTAGAGAACACATGTTGGAAATCCAGAAATGGTGTGCTAACCTATGTGTCAAACATATTATGATGTTCCGTAAACAAGCGTTGGATAGTTGTCAAAAAAGGTGGATGTTGTTATCCTCAGCCATCAGAGGACGAGAACCATTTGGGGCACCTAAATTTTCATGGGCTCTAGAGAGGATGCCACATTTTGTAGCATGTATTCATACCTATGGGGTCAGATAGATGGGACTGAGGTTTCAGTTTCCCCTTATCTGGTTGCCAGCCGAGCGATATACTCCTACATACAATGTTGATCCAGATTGGTGGAAGGATGTTGTTTTGATAGAAGGATATAAACCACCAGGGATGGAAATGGCTGAAGAATATGATCTCACATAGCTTAATGTTAGTCACAGTCAGTCTAGTCTAGATGTGAGGAGACGACGAGCTACATGAGGACATGCAGATAGACCAGTTGGGGGGGAGATGTTGGGCACCGGATTTGTATACTTTTCTCTCTCATTTTATCCCTTCTTTCTATCTCTTTGAACCATTGTTATTATTAAAACGCATGAGGTAACCCCTTTATTTTATCTTTCATGGGATATTTGATTAATAAAGTAATTGTCATGGAGGTTTTACCTTTTTGCAATATTAACCCTGATATTTCTACAGATTCGGCCAAAGTGGGAAGGTTACATCTGTGAGTCGTGGAACAACCCATAATTTCCAGCGTTAACTTCATTTTTTGTTATAGTGTAACAGACTCTATTTCACACCAGCATTATTTCAGGCCTTTTTATGGCTTCTTTCTAGGCAACTAGGTTTCCATTGTAACTAAGTATATTTTTTTAAATATTGAGTTGCTGAAGGGATTCGAGGATTTCCAAAACATTTTTATAAAGAGGGTCTGCGAGTTGCGAATCGGGGTTAAGCCCAATTACATACATATCTTGTAACAGTATATTCTTTCATTAATTGAATGCACAACATCTTGTTGTTTCACCTGTAGTTCATGAGTTTACCACAACCCTGATCAGAGGGTTGGGCCCACTCTTTTGATAAAGTGTCGTGTTTTCCTTTCTTTTTATTGTTTCCATGTTCTAGTTTGATTTCATTACTGCTGTTACAGTATAACCTTTCAATTGCTGTGAATGTCTTTTTAATTCTGCAATTTATTTTAATTGCTGTTATAGTAGTCTGTATGTTATGGATTTAATCCTGTGATCTACAGCAGGTCATGTGATTGTTGCTGCATATACTGTGTTGTTAGTCTTGAAATAACTAACGCCTGGGTTGAACATTGTTCATATACAGACACCAACAAGTGCACCTATGGATTTCACATTTGTTATAATTTTTTTGAGACCCTCCATCAAAAGTAAGAATAACAACAAAGAGAGAGAGGAATTCCATGTCTGAGTCCTCTTTCAGCATGGAAAAACTCAGAAATGGCACCGTTTACTAGTACATCAAAATAAGTTGTTGAGATACAAACCAATTGATGAAGTTGATATGAAAAACCATATGTGTGAGCAACATTCTGACGTACAACCAACTTGCTTTATCGAATGCTTTGACCAAGTTAATCTTAATTATCATCCCCTTTAGCTTCCTGGTTTTTAGGTTGTGCATTTCCTCCTGTGCAACTCCAATAGCTTCTTGAATCTGTCGGTGTTCCAAGAACGCAAATTGTTCTTTTGAGATATGGTTAGAGAGAATTGGTCTCAGTCTATTAGTGATTATCTTAGCAATGATCTTATAAATTCAGTTGGATAATGAGATAGGCATGAAGTCGTCAAAAGTATGAGGGTTGTCTATTTTTGGAATCAATGCAATGAAGTGGAATTGAAAGTGGCATACATCTTGCCCAAGGTTTTTCATTCTTATACAACATTTAGAATATCGTTGCCAATCAATTCATAAAATTCTAGGAAAAAATCAACCTCCCATCCATCTGGTCCATGGCTATTATCTTTCTTGAACCAGTGAAGGACTGCTTCCAATTCACCCGATGTTACTGGTTCCATTTGTTCATTATTTTCATCTTCATCTATGTATCGAAGAACAATATGTTTCATATATGTGTATTGAATTTCATAACAAGAGTATGTTATTAGCGGTTAACATTTGAAGACTAGAAACATTATATTTTTTAACGAATTTGTAAACATAATACTGATAGGAAATTTTCCTTGTGCGGAACTTGTAATGAAGGTACTTATGTGGGGTTTGGATACATTGTAAATGATGGCTAATTAATTAAGTTAATATATGTGGATGTACATAGTGTTAGCTTATATTCCTTGACTTGTGAAGTTTAATCGAAGTCGATGGTTTTTTATTTTGAACAAATTATAATGTTAAATGAAATTTTTCGTTACTATAGTGGCGATTTCAAATATTTGTTAAATTGTTTATCTAAAAATCACCGCGTGTTACTAATTTTTCTTCTGAAACATGTTACGAAATATTTTTATCGAAGATAAATTTGTCATCCATATTTTTATCATTTCAATGTCTATTCTCTTTTAACAAGAAACACCACTATGGGTAAATATTAATGCTTTAGAGATTCAATTTACCAAGTACATATGTGCATGTGTCTTTATTCAATATACTAATGCACACAAAGTATCCATTTTTCTCATCTTTATTGCACACATATATTCTCCTGCACAATACTTGTTCGCATTAGTTAAAAATACACTTAATCTAATATTGCATAATAGTAATTATTATTTAATCCAAGAAATATTCATTATTTCTATGTTACAAATTGCTTTTTGTATTTGTGTTTGTTACAATACGAATTAGAATTTATGTTTCTAGTAATCAAATCATTTTCGTGTCCCCAAAATCAAAGAGTTTAGAAATAAAGTATGTTTCTACGAAATAAGGTTCCCATTGCATTGAAACTGTGTGTCAATTTTTGCAATAAATAGGTGTGTCAAGTTATATGTAAATCAAATTTGGTTCGATTTTACATAGTAGCGAGGACCAGTTGTCAAGTCGATTTTGTTGGTAATGTTGGCATTGGTGTCAAATGATCATGTTTATGTTGATTGCTACCCTACTATTGTTGCAATATTGTTTGGATTGTAAAATTTGATAAGTGGTGTGAAGTGCAAAGGCTGATAAACGATGTGAAGTGAAAAGGTTGATCATTGTTAACTGTGAAGGCTAAAAAATGTTAAATATGTTGATTGATTATATTAATGTATGATGTACAATTAAATTGGGAAATGGCACATGGCATCTTGAGACATAAGATGGAAAATGTATGTTTTTATTAAACAATAATCCTCAAACGAATTAAAATGTAGTTGGTACAAATCTGAACAATGTAGCTAATATAAATATAAATTTTTTTCAAGATTTTTCTTTTGCAATCATTGTTGTTGGCTTATAATATTACAACTATATTTTATATTACAAAATTCTAGTTTTCATATTTGAAAATGAAGAGGCTGATTGTGAACAACCTTAGAAGACCACGATACAACTCCTCATTTTGTATACATGCATAAAATACAAACAATCAATAAGCTATGCTTATAAAATGTGCATTGTTGACTGAGAAAAACACTTTTTGATGTTAAGAAGTTTGTATGAGAGGGTTCTTGAGCAACATTATGGTAAGGAGAAGAAGAGAAAAGTAGCAAAAAAGGAACAAAATTGAAGAAGAGAAGCAAAGAAGATGAGTAGCAGCCTTGAGAGCATAAATTGATTTTAGGTAACCAAAAAACTTGACTTTGTATTGTGTTTGGGAGATTACAATCTCCTTTCAAGTTGTAGCTTGATAAAGAACATGTTGTAGCCTATTGAGGTAGGATCCTCCTGTGGGTTGTAGTCTGCAGAAAATTTTGTGGGAGTTGGAGGTTCCTTAAGGTAGCAACCTTCTATAGGTTGGAGCCTACATAAAATTTGATGTAATAAGGGAGTAGGAGCTTGGCTTCACATCACTTTCAGCCAAAAATTCATGATTTTCTCCCTTATGGGTTTCCACTTATATCTAGTGTCTTCATCTGTTGTTTTTTGAATTTTGTGTGAATGCTCTTGAATTCTGAGAAAGGATATCTAACACAAATTTCATTAAATTTGGAATTAGACAGTGAATCTAGAAATTCACAATAACCAAAAAATCAATTATAGTGATGTCCTTGTAATAAAAATTATCCAATTTTAATGAAATATGTGTTGTCTGCAAATTTCTCTCTTTGGTAACTGTAAATGAAACCATTAATAATTGAACATATACATAACTCATTAGTTGCATAAGAAGATAAAATAAAAAGGAAATTAAGTTGAGCTAAAAATTGGAAAGATAAAATTATTGATTCACCCCCCTTCTGAGTAATTTCCAATCACACATCAATTGGTATTAGAGCAAGTTCATTCAGTATCAGTCTAACAACTAGAAGGAGGTCTTAAATCAATAGAATGGCTAGTCATGAAGAATGCTAAAAAAATAGTGCCCCTTTGTTCACTGGCACAATAATGCATTCTTGAAAGTGAGAATGAAAACATATTCAATGTTTCTTGGAGTAGAAGTTTGGGTTGTTGTGTTGGTGGGACATGAAGTACTAAAGACAATGAGTAATGCCAAAGATGGAAAATTGGAATTCACAGCCAATGCAAAAGCTATGAATTCACTTCTTAGTGGATTAAGTGAGTCAGAATTTATTGAAGTAATGCATTGTAAAATAAATAAATAAATCTGGGACAAACTGCAAAATATTCATGAAGGAGATAACGAAGTAAAGATGGCCAAATTACAAGTATATAGAATGCAATTTCAGACAATAAAAATGAATGAATATGAAGATATTACTAAGTTCTTTCAAAGAATATATGAAGTCATTAATGTCATGATGGTTCTAGGAGAAACAGTCAAAGAAAGTGTAATAGCTCAAAAAATATTGAGGTCATTACCTTCAAAGTTTAATCCCAAGGTTTCAGCTATAGAAGAGACAACAAACTTTGAGACTTTGAACATGGATCAACTACTTGGTTATTTGACAACAAACTTTGAGACTTCGAATATGGATCAACTACTTGGTTATTTGACAACATACAATATGAGAATTTCAAAAGGAAATTAAACTACCATAGATGTATCTTTTGAAGCATACAAGCTTACATAACACAAAGAATTTTCATGCTTAGATTCTGATGAAGAAGAGGACAAATTTGTAAGAAGATTGAAGAAAGGTACGGGTAAGTAGAATGGAAAAATCCCATTTAAGTGTTTTAATTGTGGAAGAGTGGGGAATTATGCCTCCAAATTATCTTATAAGAAAGAAGAAAATTGGTCTAGATGGAAAGAAAAGAACAAGTCTAATAAAATGCAAAAAGAGAAAAATTTGAAAAAGGAAAAGCTTCTATGCTCAAAAGAGGAGGAGATAATAGTAATTTGTACATAAAGGATGATGGAGATGAATTGGTAATTATGATTGTGTGTGTGTATAATATTATGTTTGGTAGCAATAAATATCATCTTGTAAAATGGTTTTATGAAGAGATGAAGTTTAAGTTTAAGATGTCAATGATTAGAGAACTTACCTTTTACCTAGAGTTGCAAGTCCTACAAAATCAAGGACGTGTATTCATTTCTAAAGCCTAAATGCCTAAAATATGTGTTGAAAAAGTTCCAAATGGAAGACTGTAAACCAGTCTCAACCCCCATGGAAATTGGATGCAATTTATGTGCAGATGATGAATCACCTGATGTTGATCATATGCTTTATAGATCTATGATAGGGGGTTTTATATACGTAACAACTTCTAGACTAGATATAATGTTGGTGGTTGGATTAGTGGAAAGATATCAAAAAACACCTAAGCAGAGTCAATTAGTAACAAAAAAGAGGATACTGAGACACTTGAAAGCGACTACAAACTATGGACTATGGTACCCAAAAGGTAAAAAAATTTCATTGAAAACATACACAGATGCTAAATGGGGCAGTTGTGTGGATGACAGAAAAGCTACAAGTGGTAGTGCATTCTACTTAGGAGAGTCTTTGTTTGCATGGTTAAGAAAGAAAAAATAATCAATATCTCTATATACAGTAGAAGTCGAATACATAGTAGTTGTTGCTTGTTGCACACAGGTGTTGTAGATGAAACATACTCTAAAAGATATGAAGGTAAATTTCATTGAACCTATATCTATTAAGTGTGACAATACAAGTGCAATAAGTATTTCAAAAAATCTAGTGATTCACTCAAAGAATAAACAAATCCCCATAAAGTACCACTTCCTCAAAGAAGAAGTGGATATTAAGCAAAGAGTGAAGATGGAATACACACCCACACAACATATAGAAGATATATTTACTAATCCACTTGCTAGAGAACCTTTTGAATATATGAGGGGAAAATTACAGATAGTTCCTACAAACTCCTCTCACTAGTTTGAATTTAAAAGAAGAGCCTAAAATAATGCATAGAATATGAAAATGAATGCAATATCTAAGGGGGAGACTACAGGGGGGTCAAAGAGTAAAGAAGAGTAACAAGAAGCACATGATTGTGTCAAAATTTTGAAGCAGTCAAGAAGCAACAAGAACAAAGGACCATCCTAAAATTGCAACATCAAACCATATACTTGATGAATATACAACATCAATCACGTTCATCATTCAAAGGTTCGTTCTTTGATACAAAATTTTATGAAAAAATGTATATATGTATATATAATGTAAATAAGCATGTAAAAAACCATTATCAAATGTACATAGTCTAGTTAAACATTTTCATATCTAGTTAAAACGCATTGAAGATGAGCCTAGCTCAATGTATATTTCATCATTATAATTTACCAAAAATATTCAGATTCTGATGAATCTGAATGTGTATGTGGTATGATCAAAGTATATTATGGTAACTCATGTATTCAACTAAAATTTGATCTATGAAGAAAACAAAAACATGAGATCTCTTCAATTATACAGAGTGAAAGCAAATTTGTTGCCAATCAAGGCTAGAAGAGCAAATCATATACATCTTTATGTCTCGTTTCTAGAATCCTTCATCATGAAGCATCATGAGATCGGCATTTGAACCATATTATTTTCAATTTCCATATGAAGACATCTAGTCTAGTAACTAATCTATCATAGTATTGGTGTAAAGGATCATTTCATGTAAATATCAAGAAAGTAATCAAGTTGGTTTTATGATTGCAAAATGATGTTATTAAAGAAAACTTCTATGACTGCAAAATGATGTTATTAAAGAAAAATATGAAATTGGTTCTATGACCAGAAGGTCAATATTCAACCAAGCTACATTGTTTCATTTCAATGCATTACTAGGATTCTTCTAAATCCTTCAACGTTGTTATTATAATAACAAAGAATTGAATTCTCTATTTATTGATGATATATTTTTTATTCAACCTCATCAGTGAATGCATAAAGAGATGAAGTATATTTATCATCAAATGAAGAAAAAACTTGAAGTGTTTCAACAACGTATGATCCAGGTGGATATTGGTGGTCACCCGCCTATTCCACTTAGGGCCCCATCATTGTCTCTTTCAGTTTTTCAGTTTCGGCACAAATTACTATTTTTAGTAGTTTTTCGGGTACTGAACTTCCGGAGCCGTTTTGAGGCCCTAAACGACGTTTTTTTAGTCAAAATTTGTATTCCACAGGTAGATATTTCTAACGAGGTATGGTATGCGTCAAACAGAGATCGTATGCCAAATTTACGTCCCCGGGAAGTTGAAACACCAATTTACCCAAACGGGGCCCATAGTTTTGGCGCTTCGTCTCCTAGGGTTAGGGTTTTGGCTGTTTAGGATTTCCCATTGTTTCTAAATAATAAATAGGTCCTCAAGCCTCATTGTAACTGAGGTCAGAGGCCTGTAGCTGCCACATCTCTTCTCAGAGATAGCTACCAGTGCCCTAGCTAGTTTATTTCCATTCTGTCTGTAAGCAAATTTCAGTTCTTTGATATTAATGAAATGAAGCGTTATTTCCACTGCATATTTATATTTATGGTTATATGTTTATTCTGTTTCATTCCTACATAAATCTGGATCAGTGGTATCCGAGCGGTCTACTTTTTCTCGGTCCTTCTTTGCATGTCCCCAACGAGGTCAGGGTATAAGGAGTTAGGGCTCGATCTGGTGGAACCTTTGCAAGATCAGCTTTGCAAACCTCGAAGGACACCCATGGGGGATGAAAAGAAAGATGAGGGAGCAGGAGATCTTATCAAAATATTACTCGAGGAGGCCCTCGAAAAACAAAGGAACGTGATGATGGATAACTTTTCCTAGATCCTTCAACGGCTGCCCACCAGCGGCGCATCTGCATCCAGTAGCCACTCTAGAGGTGTGACTCCTTTTAAGGTACAAGTAAATTTTGACGTTCCCATATTTGAGGGTAAAATAGATGTTGATGTCGTAGATAGATGGTTGAATCTATTAGAAGGATATTTCTCGGTTCATGACTTTTCCAACAGGGAGAAGATTATTTTTGCACTCCTCAAAGCTATCCCCCATGTCAAGGATTGGTGGGAAACCCACTGTGAGAAAAAGGAAGAGACAGAACTCTCTCTGTTCTCGACCGTACCCACTTGGAATTATTTTTGAGACGCCATTAAGGAACAATACTATCCCATGGGGAGATATGAGGACAAGTACATACAATGGACCACACTGCAACAACAAAGGGATCAAGATGTGCATGAGCTGATGAATCTGTTCCATACCCTGCGCACCAAGTTGGGTATAAAAGATTCAGAGAAACATCTGGTGCTAAAGTATCGCAGTTTTCTGCACAGATACATTCAGGAGGAAATGGAGTTCCTCGACATCTCCTTGCTTGGTACGGCATATCGATATGCTGCCAAGATTGAGCAGAAATTCAAACAGAAGAGCGAGAATTTGGATCTGCGAATCAAAAGCAAGGGAAAGGTGCTCCCAAACTACAGAACAAAGGATAGAGCCAAGGCATGGTGACTCAAGACAACCTGTCGAAGCCACAAGAAAATAACAACACCGCAAAGCCAAAGAAGGACATGGGAAAGTGGTGTGAGTTCCATAAGAGCTCCACTCACAACACAAGTGAGTGTCAGGCCAAGAAGTCGCTAGTGGCCAACATGAGGGCTTCTGAGTCAAATGCATGCTCCAACTCTGAATCAGAACCTGACAAAGGGAATGAAAAAAGGAAACAGATTATTGATGCGGAGCCCAATTCCACTGTTGCCACTACGAAGATCCAGAAGGAGGAATCGGAAGATCCATAGGAGGAGGAATGTCTTTTCCACTCCCAAATGTGGGTAAAGGGCTCCCCGGTACAGTTCATTGTCGACAATGGGAGCCAAAAAAACCTCATTTCAGCAGACATCATGAAGAGGTTGGGCTTGTCGACCACAACTCACCCACATCCATACACCACTGGGTGGCTTCACCAAGGACGAGATCTTCGCATCAGCTAGCAATGCCGCCTTCCCTATAGCATTAAGCCCTTCATGAATGAGGTATTATGTGACGTTGCTCCTATTGATGTTTCTGATATATTATTAGGACAACCATACATGTGGAAACATGATGCTGTGTATGAGTCTCGGCCTCGCGCTATTATTGTTACTTTGGGAAATAAGTTGTACAGGATACCAGAGGTACCACCTCCTGCTATCTCTTTGGTTACTGCAAAACAATGCAGTAAGCTCATTTCCCAAACTAGGAAATTCATTTTCCTAATGATCCGTCCCCAGGGCACGAAGAAGGTTGTGGCCACGACCTCCAAACAGGGCTTCTCTGCATGACAACAACAAATGGATAAGGTTGTGGAGGAGTACGAGGACATCTTCACCTCACCCACAGGGGTTCCTCTGCACTGTCAGGTCAATCAACCGATTGATCTGACCCCAGGTGTGCTGCTACCCAATGGACTGATCTATCCGTGCTCTGTTCTAGAGAACGATGAAATCAAGAGGCAGATTAAGGAGCTGTTGCAAAAAGGTCACATCCGACCAAGTTCATAGCCCTGTGGGAGCCCGATCGTGTTGGTACAAAAGAAGGATGGGATTTGGAGACTCTGTATTGACTATTGGGCGCTGAACAAGATCACTGTCCGGAATAGGTACCTGATCCCACGGATTGATGACCTTCTGGACCAACTCAAGGGTGCAAAATATTTCAGCAAGATCGACCTAAAGTCTGGATATCACTAGGTACCAATTGAACCCTCCGATGTGTGGAAGACTGCCTTCAAAGCCAAGGAAGGCCTTTTCGAATGGCTGGTCATGCTTTTTGGGTTGACAAATGCTCTCGCAACCTTCATGAGGATGATGGACGACATCTTGCAGCCATTCACCAACTCATTTGTAGTGGTGTACTTGGATGACATTCTGATCTTTAGACAGACTTGGGAAGAGCACCTTCACCACATCTGACAAGTCCTCCAAACACTGCAGCAACACAAGTTGTGTGCCAATTTGGAGAAGTGCACTTTTGGCATGACCCAGGTTCAATATCTGGGATACATTATTTATGAAAGGGGGGTGCATGTGGATCCAACCAAGATCCAAGTCATTCGGGATTGGCCAGCCCCAACCACTATAACAGAGCTTCGCATATTTCTGGGTCTTGCTAATTTCTACAGTAGGTTCGTGTTAGGATTCTCACATATCACTTGGCCCTTGAGTCAAGTAACCAAGGGAGGAGTGAGAGAAAAATTCTTTTGGTCGAAACCTCAACAGAAGGCGTTCACAGAATTGAAAAATTGCCTCTGTTCTGCCCCAGTGCTCACATTACCAGACTTGCAACAACCATATGAGATTGAAATAGATGCCTCTGACTATGCTATTGGGGCAGTTCTTACTCAACAGGGACATCCAGTGGCATATCACACTGAGACATTGTCTGACACAGTTCGCAAGTATCCCACTTATGACAAAGAAATGTATTCCATTCTGCAAGCTTGTCGACAATGGAAGCATTAAATTTTGGGGAAGGAAACAATCATCCACATAGACCACTGGCCCTTACAGTTCATACAGACACAAGGGAAGTTGTAGAATGATCGCCATCAAAATTGGTCCACATATCTGCAACAGTTTCATTTGAACATCAAGTACAATAAGGGTAGCACCAATAATGTTGCGGACTGCCTCAGCCGACCACCGATCATGGAGCTCACCGCCGTTCTCAACTCTTGTGGGCACGAGACTTCTGATTGGATGTTTCTCTACGAGAGCGACCCAGAATTCGGCCACACTTACAAGACACTCTTGCGAGGTATGCAAGTTCCAAATTTTAACCTCCAAGATGCACTTTTATGTCACTTGAGACACCTTTGTGTTCCTTCAAGTGAGCGTGCCAAGATGATATGGGAGGCACACTACAGTCGAGTCGCTGGGCATTTCGGGGTTGAGAAAACAGTAGCAGTACTACAGAAGTATTTCTATTGGTAGAACCTTCGAAAGGATGTCGGGAATCACATCAGATCTTGCACTGCCTGTGCCATTGCCAAACCGACCATCAAGAAGCAAGGCCTATATACTCCGCTACCTACCCCTAGTCGACCTTGGGAATCCATCTCCATGGATTACATGTCGGGCCTGCCTTCTAGTAAGCATGGAAATGACTGTGTTTTCGTGGTCGTCGACAGATTCTCAAAGATGGCCATTATGGCGGCCTGCAAGAAGAATATCACATCAAAAGCCACTGCTAAACTCTTCTTTGAATGAGTGTGGGTGCACTTTGGGATCCCACAGTCTATCTTATCAGATCGGGATAGCAGGTTCCTCAGCACATTTTGGTCTAGCCTCTAGTTAATGCTAGACACCAAGCTCACCAAGTCCACAGCTTTCCATCCCCAAACAGATGGCCAAACAGAGATCGTCAACAGAATGATTGTACACATTTTGCGCATGTACAATTCAAAGAATCCACGCACATGGGACGAGAGCCTCCCCTATGTACAACATAGTTATAACCGGGCTCTCCACAGTTCAATTGACCATATCCCCTTTCAGGTTGGCTTGGGATTCCAGCCACTATGTCCCATTGATGTAGCCATGCCATTTACGACTACTCAGACTGATTCGACTCATGTCCAGTCTGAAGTTGACAAAGCAAATAGCTTCATTGAGCGCATTCAACGCATTCACCAACAGGTTCATGAAATATTGGACGGGGCCAATGCTAAGTACAAGCAACACCATGATCAACACTGGGTGCCACATAAATTCCAGGTGGGCGACAAAGTATGGCTACATTTACAGAAGGAGCGCCTCACTGGACCCCATCGCAAGCTTCGCCTACTCCGATACAAACCGTACACCATCACCAAGGCTGTAGGGAACAATGCCTTCGAGCTCAGTATTCCACCATTCCTTGGTCTGCACCCAGTATTCAATGTGGACCGCCTTCGTCCTTACTTCCCACCTCTACTAGACACCTCTGACATTGTAGAACAACTCACACCAATAGAGTTAAACCCAGACTGCATGGAACAAGCCACCACAGATTGTATCATGGACATGCAAATTAAGAACACTCGCCAACAGAGGATCCAACTGTATCGGGTTGTCAAAGCTGGCCAACTCCTGCACCAAGGAAAGTGGTTCACCAGGGACCAAGTTCAGCAGAAATTTCCTCATCTCATGGAGGAACTTAACGCAATGGGGACCATTGCTTCCTAAGGGGAGAGGAATGATCCAGGTGGATATTGGTGGTCACCCGCCTATTCCACTTGGGGCTCCACCATTGTCTATTTCAGTTTTTCAGTTTCGGCACAGTTTACTATTTTTAGCAGCTTTTCGGGTCCTAAACTTCCGGAGCCGTTTTGAGGCCCTAAACGACGTTTTTTGGGAAAACGGAGAGCAACATGGGTCCATGGACCGATGTTGCTCGTTCCAAATTTGTAGTCCTCGGATAGATCTTTCTAACGAGGTATGGTACGCATCAAACGGAGATCGTATGCCAAAGTTACGCCCCTGGGAAGTTGAAACACCAATTTACCCAAACGAGGCCCATAGTTTTGACGCTTCATCTCCTAGGGTTAGGGTTTTGGCTGTTTAGGATTTCCCATTGTTTCTAAATAATAAATAGGCCCTCGAGCCTCATTGTAACTAAGTTCAGAGGCCTGTAGCCGTCACATCTCTTCTCAGAGATAGCTACCAGCGCCCTAGCTAGTTTATTTCCATTCTGTGTAAGCAAAATTCAGTTCTTTGATATTAATGAAATGAAGTGTTATTTTCGTTGCATCTTTGTATTTATGGTTATATTTTTGTTCTGTTGCATTCCTGCATAAATCCAGATCAACGTAGCCAGACAAAATAAATTTATGTTGATCATATGAAGATCCATAGTCTCAAAATGAATTTAGCATAGATTCAATTCATCTAGATCTAATCATTGTTCTAAAAAAAAACATTCAAATTCAAATCAATGGTCTACTGCAGATACATTTCATTTGCATAAGAAGAAAGTATATTATATCCAAGGACAATATCTATATCTTTTGCAAAATGGACTACATGCTACAGAAAATGAGGCTCACCAGTCACATAGATACAACCGTTTGAAGAAAATGTTGCATTGAAATCAAAATTTATACAACATGTATATATTGAATAAATGAATGCTTGCAGGGAAGATGATTAAAAAGAGAGAGGAGATAATGCACACCCTAGATGAATGAAACAACATATTTGAACTTTCACAAGCAGAGACTATAGATTTTGGATGGGCATGAGAAAAATATTTAGTCACAAGCCTATAAGACTAAGACTAAAGCCTCAGAATGAAGCCTTCACCTACATCCAGACATAATGCAGTGAGATAAAATCAAACAAAATAAATTATATGGCCTAAAGAGAACAAGAGAACCAAGAGAATGTGCATATATGGATTCACAAGAAGGATTCACTAAGATGGAATGTAGAGAATGGGTGTCAAGTATGAGGTGAGAGTGGGAGACTAGATAGAGGAAGAGGTAGAAGGTAACACAAAGAATAGAACTATATTTTTTACTATGAAAAATTAATAGGAGAAAAGATGGTGGGAGAGAAAGAGGAAAATAACGGTGACACAGGTAATGAATGTTTTTAGTATATTCATTAATTGGTGAAGCAACAATATAAATCCTATGCAAATCCTATTGGCCTATGAAGGAATATAACAACATTATATTCAACAAGAAGGAATATGACAGTCACATATTTTGAATCAAGTACATTTCATATATTCCTAATTAAATTATTGTATGGCATGTTACACTAACATTAGGGTTTTGTGCCCTAAATTAATCCATGATCATTGAAGACAATATATGTAGTGCCATTTAATGTGATTTACATTGGATTAAGGACAAACTTGCTATGCTTTGACGACAAAATTGTAGTGAGTTAATGTTTTCATATATTATATGTTATGAGACACAACCATGGAGAAGCTAAGGGTGAAGGATAAGCATTGAATGCATACATTATTCACAATGATAAATATTTATAATACATTGGAGTGACCGTTGGATACCATATTCCAAGGTCTCTTGGACTCCCATTGATTGTCCAACTTCTACGCCTTAACCCTTAGCAGATTTGGTGTCCAACATTACCCCCCTTAATCCTAAGGGGTATGTATGATTCCAAGAAGAGAGTTGTAATACAAAATGTGAAAAAATGCATGGAAACACTAGGCTGAATATTGTCTATGAAATGTTGGCATAAGGAGGTGGTTTAAGGATGACCACCAACACTAGAATGCTTAGTGTAGTTCCCATAACTCTTCCAAATCTAGCACGAAGCTGAAGTATTCTGCTAGAGGAAGTGCTCCTAATGCTTTGAAGAGGGATACCTTTAACCTATAAAAGGGAGGTTTGAAACCTGCATAAAAATGGAGAAAATCAACCTAAAAAGGGAGGTATCATCTTACAATGGTTTAAGGATGACCACCAACTCTAGAATTCTTAATGCCATTCCTAGAACTGTTCCAAAACTAGAAAGGAACTGAAGTCTTCTGCTAGAGGAAGTGTCCCCAATTCTTTAAAGTGGGAGAAGTTCAAACTCACATAAATGGTCTAAGTCTAACCACCAACCAAAGGCATGCTCATGGGCATCTTTGTCTCTAATTACAACCCTAAATATGGTGTGGAAGGTTGTGGCTCAGACACTCTTGATGTGGCTTTGAAGCTTGTAGATGACCATCATTTCCCCCCTTGTCAGATACAAGGTGAGAAGATGGAGAAAACTCAACTGCAAGATTGTTCAATACTTTAGAACAAGTTCTGACATATGACTGAAATATATTTTTCACTGTTGAAGCTTATTGCCAAGAAGCGATCCATCCAAGATGAATCTTTGTTATTTCAGCAGACTTGTTTTTGAAGCATATGTTTGAAGAATGAGTGGTTTTATGACATTGCTTACATGGATGAAGATAAAAAAAGTGATATTCATATGGCCAACTCGATCACAATGTTATCATTTCACATTATATTGTGGTTGTTGTGGCAGAACAATTGAAGGTGATATGTCATGAAGAAACCCAACACTTTGAAATTGAATGGGCTTGGAATAGTCTGAATATTAAAGGAAACCTCCTTGTCATATCCAAGACCTATTTTGTACTTGTTGTTGACAAGCTCTTCCCAAGGTTTAATGATAGGCTTGGGAAGTGTAGACTGAACTTCTACATATGCATATAACTTTGCTCTTGAGATGGGTACTGCATCTAAATCAATTTTAATCTCATTGATATGATTACTTTCTGGCGGCTAATGGGAGTTTGTCTCACAACAAAAAAATGTTCAAAATGACACCTCTTCTATCTTAATTCTTCTAGGGATTCAAGTTGCAAAAAATATATATATTTTTGTGAATTTTATAGACATATTATTATATCGGAAAGATTGTCCTTACTAATGTTTACCATCTCATCTATAGTGAAATGTATTCAATAACTCTAATAT
Organism: Pinus albicaulis; assembly: GCA_034641835.2. Classification (NCBI taxonomy): domain Eukaryota; kingdom Viridiplantae; phylum Streptophyta; class Pinopsida; order Pinales; family Pinaceae; genus Pinus; species Pinus albicaulis. Next base: position 200,120,958 of record CM076570.1, read on the forward strand.
TGTAATAATTCTAGCCATTTTGGACGAGTTTAATTTTATGGATTCAAATATATTCCCAAAACTAAATAAATGGATGCTAACTTTGCCAAATGTTACACCAAGGCCAAATGAAGAATTAGGGTATCAACAGAACTCGCTGAAGGGACAATACTAACAGCAATTGTAGTACCAAACCTGGATATCAAGAACAATATATCTACGCCCCTACCTTGCTATTAATTTTATCATGCTCACGGTCATTGTGAAGAAATGAACATATAGGTCCGTGCTCGACTACAGTGGAGCTGCAACACAGAACGATAACGGGAAAATGGGAATTTCAATAATGCCCATGACATGAAAACGCGGAAAAGATGGGCATTTTAGAATTACAGACATCGAAACACCCCGAGAAGAGCACTTCGGTGATACCCATGATAGAAACTGTATCATAAATAATCAAAATCAACAGATTTAATGTACTTCTAGGTGTTCGGGCCCAACACATTTATTTCTTCTACATACCTCCACTATGCTTTCTCCCTTCAACTTCATTCTGCTTCTATTAAACTAGCCAAATCCCAGTGTGACGAAATATTCGGATAGCCAACGAAAACTTGGTTGAATCTCCGACGGTATTGAATTGGGACTCGACTGGTGGTATGTTGAATGAGCAATGGTATGGAGCGTAGCTTCCGTGGAGGGGGAGCAGCGGTATGGAGCGTTGCTACCGTGGTTCGATGCGTTGGCCAGAAGTTATATGGAGGCACCACATTGGAGTGCGGTATGGGGAGGCCGGTGCAGTGGGAGAGGAACGTTATAATGGAGGCAACGTGTATGGAGGAGTGTATGCTGTGGGAGAGTAGGTGCTGATGTCGTGGGAGTACAATCACATATCATTGACACATAATTTCAGAGCATTGGCCATTAACATTACTGGTGTTGCATAACAGCTTTATTAAATATGCCAACAACTTTGAATATGCCACAACATTTGCCAACAACGTTTCTTCCTCCTGGAGAGGAGTTTATTTTTCATAATTTTTTTATTTTTATGAAGAACATGTTAATACATATAAACATTGACAACATTATCGTTCTTGGAGAGCCTAAATACATTGACAGTGTTATATTTACCAGCTTACAATACATTGTTATATGTATTCATTGTCAGCGTTATCATTTACAGCATTAATTTTGGAGCATCATACAACACTATATGTATTTATTGTCAGCTTTATCATTATAGAAACGTTATTTTCCTTAATATCATCACTTCATTCGAGTGTTATCCTTTCCAGCATGCTATACAACGCTAATTTATTTGGACGACTTCAATTTGAACAACATTATTTTATTTGGGAAACTTTCATTTGGAGAGCGTCCATTCATGGAGAGCATTCAAAAGTTTATTGAATAGTGTTCAAATGTTTATTGTTTATTATTCCTGAAGACTGTTCAATGTTTACCAATTTATTGAATAGCCTTTGAGTAGCGTATAGTCTTATTCGAGCAACATTCAAATTTATATGCCTTTGGAACATCGTATTGTTTGCAGAATGGGCAGCGTATTGTTTTGAGCAGTAATTGTTTGCACATAATGGGAAGTGTACTGTTCTCATAGCCTCAGATAGTTTTCTCCACTAAGCAGCGTATTTTCTGCACAATATTCATGGGCAGCATTAAAGATATGGCAACATGTTGTTTATTTAATTCAGTGGGTATTTAAAATTGTGAGCATACAATGGAACTTTTATGAACAAGACTTCAATTATTGGTACTATTATAAATTAGGATTTTGTACTCTAACATGATATATGCATCCATTTTGCAACATATGAGGAGAGTGTTTATTGTTTGCAGTATTTACATGGAAACGTAAAGTGTGCATATGGTTGATACATTATGCAGCCGTCTTAATACTTTTTGGAGTAGCTTTACACGTGCTTATATTTCAGCTGCAGCCATTAATTCAATGTTTTAATAAATATTTAATGAAATATATATATATATATGAAATTTAATGCATAGCATGTAGCTTCTAAGCATAGGGATTTCACTGGGGGAGTAATATTGTATCAAGTGAGTTCATATTGAAGATATATATATATATATAGGGGGTAAAGGGTTTTTATATTAGTAGGTATAAAATATGGAGCTCAATGTTAATGAAAAAATATAAAGGCCTATAGAAAATGGATACTAAATTGGGGAGGTGTATTGGGTTCTTATTGGTAGGGGGTTAAATATTATGACTTTTTAGAGGTATTTTCCAATATGCAGTCAAATTAAAGATAGTGTTTAATATGCCAAGAATGCACGTGATATGTTAGAGGTTCATTGAGTGAAGCCCCATGCGTCCAAGTAAGCCATTCATTGCATTAAGAGAGTATAATAGTTGGAGAACATGATATTTAATTGTTGCATGTTGGAGCACATATTTTTGACACATTGAATTTATTTTCTTGATTTCCTAATTTTTGGGAAATAGAAATTTCAATTTTTAGGTTCTTTTCAGTATTAAAACCCCCTTCCATTGATGTCAAAGGAGAGGTAAAGAGAGTTTTTTTTTTTGCAGAAAGGCATGTAAGTAAAAGTGGTTTTTTTTTTTCAAGAGAAACATGACAAGGAATGGTTGTGTTGCCATCAATGCCAAATGGGGGGAATGTTGGTATTGTTGGCATTGATGTCAAATGATCATGTTTATGTTGATTGCTACACTAGAATTGTTACAAGATTGTTTGGAATGAAAAAAACTAATAAGTGACGTGAATGGAAAAGAGTTATAAGTGATGTGAACTGCAAAGGTTGATCATTGTTAACTATGTTGATCATTGTGAAAGTTAAACATTGTTAAATATGTTGATTGATTATTTTGATGTATGACATACAATTAAATTGGAAAATGGCACATGGCATCTTGAGACATAAGGTGGAAAATGTATGTTTTTATTAAATAATAATCCTAAAAGGCATTAACATGTAGTTGGTACAAATATGAAAAATATAGCTAATACAAATTTGAAAAGTTAGACTTTTATTTTGCAAGAATTGTTGTTGGATTATTTTATTGCAACTCTATTTTATATTACAAAATTCTGATTTTCAGATTTGAAAATGAAGAGGTGGATTGTGAACAACCTTAGAAGACCAAGAGACAACTCATCATTTTCTATTCCTGTATAGAATACAAACAGCCAATAAGATATGCTTATAAAATATGCATTGTTGAATGAGAAAATAACTTTTTTATGTTAAGAAGTTTGTATGAGAGGGTTTATGAGTAACATTATGGTGAGAAGAAGAGAAAAGTAGAAAAAGAGGAACATATTTGAAGAAGACAAGTGGAGAAGATGGGTAGTAGACTTGAGGGCAGAAATTGATATAAGGTAACCAGAAAACTTGTCTTTGTATTGTGTTTGGGAAATTGCAGTCTCCTTTCAAGTTGTAGCTTGATAAAGAATAGGTTGTAGCCTATTGACGTAGGAGCTTCCTGTGGGTTATAGCATGCAGAAAAATTTGTGGGAGTTGGAGCTTCCTTGAGGTAGCAACCTCTTGTAGGTTGGAGCCTACAGAAAATTTGATGTAATAGGAGTAGGAGCTTTCCTTCACATCACTTCAGCCAAGAATTCATGGTTTTCTCCCTTATGGATTTCCACTTATATATGGTGTCTTCATGTGTTGTTTGTTGAATGTTGTTTGAATTCTCTTGAATTCTGATTAAGTATATCTACAAATGTCTCTCTCTAGTAACTGCAAAAGGAACCATTAATTATTGAACATATATATAAGTCATTAGCTTCATAATAAGATAATACGAAAAGGAAATTAGGTTAAGCTAAAAATTAGAAAAATAAAAGTACTTATCCACCACCCCCCCCCCCCGGTCTTAGTAATTTCCAAGCATACATCAAATTTATCATGGAATATAGATAAATAAGTGTTGGAATAATAGTTATTTGTGAATTTCATTGCACACTTTATTATTTATTGTTGTTATTGATAGTTTTATGAGACTTGGAATTTGTGCAGAAAAACAAAGGAAATTTCAACACATTCTTGATAAAATATGGCAGAATGTTTTTGTAAATCTAGGTTACAGCTGTCAACTTTCATGATCTTGGGTGTCGTTGGGATTTTTGAACAATTCAAACACTCATACTACCTGTATTTTATTGAAAAAACAAAAATGCCAAATTGCGCAATTTTGGTCGCAAGGGATATTTTTTGCTGATGGGTTTTTTGGTGATGTTGAATGCATTTCCACTATCAAAAAATGTGTGGGAAATTTTTTTGCCTCGGTATAAAGCACCTATTATTTTATATCGTAAGTTTTTTTTTTCTTATGATACATATATCAATAATCTTGAAGTAGGAGAAAAGTGTGAAGTAAATGGAAAGCATGCTTTTGGAATTTCAGAATATTTTCCCATTTCTTTACATAAAATTTGGATTTGGTATATTTAATTGATATTTAATCAAAGTGTCATGTATAAAAATTTTCACACGAGTTATAGTAACATCCTGTGTTTGTGAAGAAAACAATGAATTGTAAAGTGAAATAGGATTTCAATACATTATTCATGAACATAGTATTTTTTTTTTGCAAAGCGAAAATGGGTAGCAGGTGAAGGAAAGAAGCTATTTACAATGATATAATTAACTCACTTGTTGACATTGATGATATATTTGATTGGTCGACAATGTATGAGCGACATGTGAATATGTTAATGGAAGAGAAAAGAAGTAGCAATATTTGGAGTACCAGAATAGCGAAAGTTGGGTGTGTTCTCGAGGCCTTTGATTTTAGAGAAATTGTTATCTTTGTGCAAATAATTTTGATTTAAGGATGAGGAAAGTTAAGCTAGGAGCAACAAAGGTTCCTACGAATCCCAATGCTTTCATATGGTTACTCAAGTTACTCAAACCGAACAAGCGTTTAGAATTGTTTGTTGTGAATAGTTTCTTGAAACGAGAAGTAGGTGGGATTGACATTGTGTGAGAATTCATTTCTCCAACTTTTGTGGCTCCTTATTATCTTTCTCTTGTAGATATTCCTTTGTTTAGGTAATCATTTAGGGATTTATGTTGGATATTTTCCCATGTAGTGGGGTAATAAAGTACAACAAATGTTCTGAAATGCATTTTCTATGTGATTTATGAGACATACAAAAATAAATGTATTTTCGATTGGGTTGATGTAATTTCCAATGAATCAGTTGTTCAGTTACATAGATTATCAAGAACAATAGATTATTTATGATGGTGTATCTGATAATAGTTCTCGTGTCAAGGTGTGTGTTTGACGGTTTACCGTGTAATCCTAAATTCAATTTTTGCAAGGAAGCAATGCAATTCGGATATCCTATATTGTGGAAGCACGAAGCTTCTTTAATTTTTTTATTTGACTCAAGATGTGCTTGTAAGCTTGTATTGAATGGTATCTAGAATATCTACAGAATTTGAGGTTTTCCTATTTGGAAAATGGGAACATGAGGAAAGAGAAAGAAATACGGTTATGTGCACTTATGGTTTTGAAGATAAGGATAAACCCACGAAGGTGGGTTACACTTTTGTGAGAATTGGGGGCAGAAAAGTCATTTTCCCAACAGTTCAGCCGAATTGTTCTAGAGTTTGGCCAAACTTTCAAAATTATTTCGGCTGAACTAATTCTGTCGTTTACATTGATGGCGTATTGACGACATGGGAAAACATATTTTTGGCCAGAGATGGGAAAACCGACAACAAAAGTTCAGCCAAACTAATAGTTCGACCGAACTAATAGTCTAGTCGAACTATTAGTTCGGCCAAAATTTTAAAATAGTTCAGACGAACTTGTTCTTATAAATATATCGGCCCGCAAACCTTAATGGGTTTCGGGCGTATTACCATTGTTGTCTCGCATCTGTCCGCTGTCTCACGTCTGTCTGTCTCGCATTTGTCTATCACGCAGTTGTGTGTTTACATGGGCGACGAGATGAGGTGAGGTGTTTCTTTGTTGTGTCGCGATGATGAGGTACTATTGTTGTCTCACGTATGTCCATTGTCTCACATCTATGTGTTTGCAAGGGCGATGAGGTGAGGTGAGGTGTTGCTCTGTTGCACCGCGACGACGAGGTGAGGTGTTGCTCTGTTTTTTTGTAATTTTTTTTTGTTGATTTTTTTGTTTGATTTTAATTTTATTATTTTTTGGTCGTAGGGAATTTGGTCTGCTTCCTCCATTTGTCTTCGGAAATCTCCCGACTCGTGATCGTCTTCTCGTTGTGGCTTCGTCTTCTTGTCGTCTTTGAATTTCTAGGCATGCTATCCTTCTCCTCTGTCATTGAATTTACAGGTATGCTATCATAGATGAATGAAGAATCAACTCGAAATTTGGGAGTTTCTTATTAGTTCCTCTCAACTATAATTATGTTGGTTTGGTTTGTCTTTAGAAGCTTGTTAGTAGAACTCGACTAAAAAGAATACATGTTCTAGAATCCCTTACTTGTTGGCTTATGTTTTATGGGGAATATTGAATCATCGGAATAATTTTATTTTTAAAAACTCTCAAACTAATCCCTTTATGATTGTCATCAACTTTATGAATTATTTTAATGAATAGGTTCCTAATCATATTTCAGCTATAAGCAACAATTGGACAAAATGGTTATTAATATGAATGTCTATGTGAGAGGATTCTTTGATGGAGCCTATGCAAGCACTTAAGTCATACTTAATTTTGAAGCCTACCTTCTTCCCTTTACTTACGTGCATGCTACCAACCCACCTGGTTTGATTTACAACCTTGATAGACTAGGACCAATCGATATAGATAGATATATTTGATTCTGGTAAATCATCAGGACATGTAGGTATTGCCGAATTCACTCAGTCAATATTATAAGGGATATGCTGCTGTCTCTACTACTCTACCACTGACTTAATCACTGGAGAGACATGATCACTTGTTGTATCACTTCCTTAACCAACAATATAAACTTCCAGTTGAAGAATCAACCGTCTATTCCACTTGTTGTTGGTGCTCCCCCACTGTCGGGGCAACTTCCTACTGCTACCGCTATTTCTCATGTAATTTTGGAGATGGTATGGTAATTTAAATAAACCTCTATTATAGTATGCAAATTAAGTTAGGAATTTGGTCGGGTAATATCCATCATTTAGATAGCACTTAAACCCTTTGTGCTTGACTTTAACCACTTATTAGCATTCTCAATTCACTACCCATCCATTCTCCATTAGATACACAGGAGGAACCAACACATCACATATACTACACAGTCACGTCACCAACTAGAACATCACGTACATAAGAGCATAACATCTAAACCATAAGAACTCACTCACTTAGATACCTTCAACACAGCAGGACTTTCTAATACTTATACTCACTCATATCTTGTACAACTATATACTACAAGTTCTAATCACATTGTACCAGTATAACATCTTGGAACTGGTTAAGCAAGAGGTAATATGGTATAAGCTAATTACAGGTATAAGCAGCTTCCATTTTTCTCTGTTCTTTCATTACCCTTACAAGCTATAGTACTCATCTACGTTGGTTCATATAAGCTTATCTACTATGTTTCCATAATAATCTTGATGTTGGTGGTATAGCTTCTACTTACAAAGAGCTTTATATCACCTTCTCATGGAAAGCTTACTCGTCTGAATACATATGGTACTTATACTGTTCACATATAAGCATATAAGTCTCTACATAGTTACTAGTAGTGATGTATATAGTAACACTTTATATTCTTGTGTAAACACGATTATATGCATAAGTTGGTAGTTTCATGTTCTGAGCTTGTAGTAACTACTCATTTTATAGGGAAATCGTTCACCTTATTCATACTAATATCATAGAGAAGAGCTAATATGGAATCAGCTTACAAGGCATACATGGTGTGATTACCATTCATTATGCTAGTTCAATCTCATATCTCTTGTTATCACTAGTGCTATTCATTACTCTGTCTGTAATGGCCATATCTTAACCATGGTAAAAAAGGTACCTAGTGTAAGAGTATATACAGTACAGCTTAATCATGTTATACTTACGATGATATATATATTATCCATATCTATTCAAGATGAGCTAATTGATTACATAGAGATTATATCACTAGAGTAATGGTTGTAATTGATTACCTATATACCAATGTATAATCTAAGCAGGTACAACAACTAAGCTAAGCTTGGTATTCCAATATGATATCACCTATCCATGATTATCGTTATTTATGTAATACCACTATTGTGCTTTCGGGGGGACAAGCTTACAGATACAATTGATTTATTTAGACAACCAACATTGCTAAGATATGCTTTCATGTTAGTGCCTTAACTTTGATATTTACCCACCTAAAGATAAATAGATACTTGTCTGCCTTAATGAAATTCGATTTCAATTTCACTCTTATGTATTTCCGATTTTGTTATTTTTAATTTCTTGATTCTTTTCGTTGATTTTCTGTTTCCCTCGTTTCGATCCTTCATGTCACTCTTGGAAACTATAACAAAGATCTAGAATTTCTTTCTTTTCAAGTTTCTGTTGCAGAAATCGATAATTTATATCCAACTCCAGATTTGATAACAAAGGTATATAATTTCTTTTATTTCATTCCATTTGCCTTTGATTCTTATATATATTTACATCCTAAAATTCAAGGCTTTTTAGAATCACTGCTTTGACTTTCTTAACTCAGTTCAAAGTATAATTAGATTTATATTTTCTTACACAAATCTATTCTTTTATAATTCAGGAAAAACCCTCTTGTACAAATATCCTTAGTCTCTTATACTTTGTGTTTGCCCTCCACACATGTACTGTACATATTTAATTTTTTATAATTACATTAAAAATATTTCTATGTACATCTCAATTATGTTACTTAAATTAATTCAAGTATTTTGTGCAATGTATTTCCAGAACACAATTTATTTGAGTTAATTGAAATAGAATGAAGACTTACTTTACCTCATTATTAATGAAATTTGATTTCTGAAAAAAACTTCCTATTTCTCAATCCAATATTCTCGTACTGATCGTTAATGGAAATTCTAATATTTTGTGTGAAATTTTGAATTCTAATAATAATACCTGAGAAGACTTACTTTACCTCATTATTAATGAAATTCGATTTCAATTTCACTCTTATGTATTTCCGATTTTGTTATTTTTAATTTCTTTATTTTTTTCGTTGATTTTCCATTTCCCTTGTTTCGGTCCTTCATGTCACTCTTGGAAATTATAACAAAGATTTATAATTTCTTTCTTTCAAGTTTCTGTTGCAGAAATCGATAATTTATATCCAACTCCAGATTTGATAACAAAGGTATATAATTTCATTTATTTCATTCCATTTGCCTTTGATTCTTATATATATTTACATCCTAAAATTCCAGACTTTTTAGAATCACTACTTTGACTTTCTTAACTCAGTTCAAGGTATAATTATATTTATATTTTCTTACGCAAATCTATTCTTTTATAATTCAGGAAAAACCCTCTTGTACAAATCTCCTTAGTCTCTTATACTCTGTGTTTTCCCTCCACACATGTACTGTACATATTTAATTTTTTTATAATTACATTAGAAATATTTCTATTTACATCTCAATTATGATACTTAAATTAATTCAGGTATTTTGTGCAATGTATTTCCAGAACACATTTTATTTGAGTTAATTGCAACAGTATGAACAAAATTAAGAAACTCACACAGAATTTAGCAACAGAATGAACAGAAATTCACATAGAATTCATAAACAGAATGAACATAAATTCACACAGAATGAACATAATTAAACACCACAAATAAATTCATACAAAGAATTCATCAACTCAGAATTCTTGTAATATTTAAATCAGCCCAATGTATTTTATTAATGTACATAAATATACACCTTCCATGATGCTTGTAGTCTTGTAAAATGCTAAAAGTGGAGTGTTTTATGATGTAATGGATATTAATAATCTATATTATGTACAGTGATATTATGATAGTGTAGGTTGATGTTCAAGTTGTAAAATTCTTGTACATATCAAGGATGAATGATAGTACAAGCCAAAAATGACATTATTATAAATTATTAAACAATCTGTTAGGTGCTACATCATACTTCTTATTAAGGACATAACTAATGCAAGTTGAAAATTCTTTTTTAATTTTCTTAGCCTATTTATAGATATCAAAGTAAAGGTTTCTAGATGTGATTTCTCCCATAAACTTCAAGGCAAACTAAACTTTAAGGCAAACCATATATATGTCATTTCTCCCACAAACTCATCATTTATACCTTAAACTCTAGGCACTTGGGAAAACTTTAAGGCATGTCATTTCTAGATGTGATTTCTCTTACTATGTCATTTCTATCTTAAACTCTAGGCACTTGGGCAAACTTTAATGCATGTCATTTCTAGATGTGATTTCTCCCATAAAATTTAAGGCAAACTTAAGGCAAACCATGCACATGCCATTTCTCCCACAAACTAAAGGATTTCTCCCATTAATTCAAGGCAAACGTTAAGGCCTAAAAATTGAACCTAAAGTGGCTGAACTCTCATAGGATTTTGAACTTCCATAGGATTTTAGTTTGTCTGTTGAGTGTTAACTTATACAAGTTCTAAAGGAAGATACTGTAAAGGGCCAGGTAGCCTCTAGATCTCATCTTTTCTCAAAGGTGACATATCCCGTAAATTCCTCTACAGTCAATCTCTAGAACAGAAATAGAAGTTCTTCATTTTAATATCCATAAACCATTGTACCACTTTAAGGAAAATCTTGTACATGTGTCATTTCTCCCTTCTCCCATAAAATTTTAGGCAAACTTTAAGGCATGTGTCATTTCTATTTCATTTCTCACATAAACTATAAGGAAATTTTTCATTTCTCCCACAAACTCATAAAGGTGTGACTTTTGACATAACTTCATCAACCACTACCACTAGTTTTTTTAGTAAGTGCATAAAATAATTTTTCAAACCATGTAAATGTCATTTCTCCCACAAACTAAGGGCTTTCTCCCATTAATTCAAGGCAAACTTTAAGGCCTAAAAATTGAACCTAAAGTGGTTTAACTCTCATAGGATTTTGAACTTCCATAGGATTTTAGTCTGTCTGTTGAGTGTTAACTTCTACAAGTTCTAAAGGCAAAGTCTGTAAAGGGTTAGGTAGCCTCTGGATCTCATCTTTTCTCAAAGCTGACATATCCAGTAAATTCCCCTACAGTCAATCTCTGGAACAAAAATATAAGTTCTTAATATCAATATCCATAAACCAATGTACCACTTTAAGGCAAACCTTGTACATGTGTCATTTCTCCCTTCTTCGATAAACTTTTAGGAAAAATTTAAGGCATGTATCATTTCTATTTCATTTTTCCCATAAACTATAAGGCAATTTGTCATTTCTCCCACAAACTCATAAAGGTGTGACTTTTGACATAACTTCATCAACCACTACCACTAGTTGTTTTGGTAAGTGCATAAAATAAATTTTCAAACCATGTAAATGTCATTTCTCCCACAAACTAAAGGTTTTCTCTTATTAATTCAAGGCAAAATTTAAGGCCTAAAAATTGAACCTAAAGTGGCTGAACTCTCATAGGATTTTGAACTTCCATAGGATTTTAGTTTGTCTATCAAGAGTTTTAACTTCTACAAGTTCTAAAGGCAGAGTCTGTAAAGGCCCAAGTAGCCTCTAGATCTCATCTTTTCTCAAAGGTGACATATCCATTAAATGCCCCTACAGTCAATCTTTGGAACAGAAATAGAAGTTCTTCATTTTAATATCCATAAACCACTACCACTTTAAGGAAAACCTTGTACATGTGTCATTTCTCCCTTCTACCATAAACGTTTAGGAAAACTTTAAGGCATGTGTCATTTCTATTTCATTTCTCCCAAAAACTCATAAAGGTGTGACTTTTGACATAACTTCATCACCACCACTAGTTGTTTTAGTAAGTGCATAAAATAATGTTGCAAACCATGTAAATGTCATTTCTCCCACAAACTAAAGGTTTTCTCCCATTAATTCAAGGCAAACTTTAAGGCCTAAAAACTGAACCTAAAGTGGCTGAAATTCCATAGGATAGGATCCCACAAAATCAAGGCTTTCCCCCATTAATTGAAGGCAAACTTTAAGGCCTAAAAACTGAACCTAAAGTGGCTGAACTTCCATAGGATTTTAGTTTGTTTGTTGATTCTTAACTTCTACAAGTTCTAATGGAGTTTATAAAGGCCCACGTAGCCTCTGGATCTCATCCTTTCTTAAGGCATGTCATTTCTAGATGTGATTTCTACCATAAATTTTAAGGAAAACTGTCATGCAAACCATGCATGAACCATGTATATGTGTCATAAATATCCCTTAACTCTAGGCAATGCAATCTTTAACGCATCTCATTTCTAGATGTAAATTCTACCATAAACTTTAAGTCAAACTTTAATATAAACCATGCACATATCATTTATCTCATACACATGTGTCATTTCTCCCATGCATTTGCAATAAATTTTAATTTAATATATTTTATTGAATTTGTTGTTTTTGTTGTTGTTGTTTTTTTTTTTTTCAGAGATAAAAAAACCCACTAAATATGGTTGAAAAATGGACATTATGCATAGATGTTTCTTGCTATCCCAATCCAGGGAAAGCATTGATTACATATGTGCTTTCCAATATTGTGACTAGCAAGGTTGTCCAAAGGAAAATGAATATACCGGGAAGAACATCAAACAATGAGGCATATTATACTGCATTGATAGAAGGCTTGGGAACGGCTAGGGAGTATGGATCAAATGTAATTGTAGCTGTCACCAATTTCGAAATTTTGTGCAACCAGATGGAAGGTGTGTACCAAGTTAAGAAGGAGAGGCTAAAACAACTGCATGGAAAAGCAAACAATATTGTTAGCCAACTTCAATTTTTTAGTATAAGACATTGTACAAATATTAATAAGATGTTTGTTGATCTATTGCATGGGGAAATTCCAATTCAGGATTCATCTATCAAATATGAATTAATAGATGAATTAGAATTATACGGGGCAATGCCGATGCAAGATTCATCTATCAAAGATGAATTAGTTTTGAGACGCTCTTCTTCAAAATTCAAGATTCATCTCTCAAAGATGAATTAGTGTTGAGACGCTTTCCTTCAAAATTTATTGACGGACATTGTAACATATCTTGGATATGTGTGTGTTTTGTACTTATAAATGCGTCTTTTTTAATGACCATGTGTTTTTTTCAATTATATACCAAGTGTGCTCCCACCACACCATGTAAAGCGCAACTTGGTGAACTTCACATTTGTAACAAGTGGTGAACTTCACATTTTTATAAAATTAAAATGTGAGGACTTCAATAAATTTTTGTTTAAATGGAGTTTCACGCTTCTTTTTTCATGACCATGTGTTTTTTTTCAATTTTATACCAAGTGTGCTCCCACCATGTAAAGCACAATTTGGTGAACTTAACATTTTTATAATTTTTTTTGCTTAAATTGAGTTTCACACATCAATTAGTGCTTTGAAAGTTGTGTTTTACATAATTTGTGTACACTAAATTACATTAATTTTTTGAAATTTATTTTGAATTTATTTTAAATAGTAATTTAAAAAAATAATTGTAAATGTCCACTGTAGATATATATATCATGGAGGATGAACAATGAAGATCAACAGAATCCCATAACTCTACGAGAGAGGGGGATCAGGGATAGAGGGGTGGTCATGGTATTTAAATATAATATTAAATCTCCATACATATACATACATGTGTGTACATATGGAATTGATTTTTTATCAATTTTGTGAGTTAAATTAGTTGTTAATAAGTTTCATTTTTTATTTTTTAGGAGCTAAGAGGAGAAGGGTGTCTACTCCATCAATGGAGCATGCCCATGGTTCACGCAATTGTGGTATGGTTCACGCGACTTAATCAATGAATATGTACATGTATTTATATGTATGAATGTATTTTTGAATTGATTATAAATTCATATTTGTTTATGAAGCTTCTCTCTCGTCTCGTGAGGTTGGTGGTGGTTCATATTCCCTTAGAGGGCCATCAATAAGTGCTGGCGGATTGCATGAAGGTGGTGATATGTATTCCCCTAGAGGCCAATCCATAGATGGTCATGTTGGTTCTCAGCAGGGTCGTTCTGGTTCTCAACAGTGTCAGGGTGGGAAAGATGTTAGCCAACCACATCGAAGTGGCCATCAATTTGAATATTATTCTCATTCAATTTGTACAATTTTTTTGACATGTTTTTTTAATATACAAAATTTTATTTATTTATGCAGAGGCTAAAAATGTTGCTCCAAATGTTGCTAAAAAAAGACGTAGGGCAGAATGCGTCATTCAAGAAGAAGGTTGTACACCAACCACGACTTATCCGTCCGACATTTACGTTATACCTTGGGAAACAAACATGCATCAATGCACCTTATAAAGGTGTCAACATATTCGTGCAAAATTGAAGAGAGATCTCATGGCTTTGACTCTACCTGTTGAGAGTCGACAAAGCTTGGAAATAGTTACACACTCTTTAGGCGAACTAGTAGATGTGTACCGAAAACTTGGGCCAACCACTGATACTTTTGTAGAAGTGATGAGAAAAAGAAAGGAAACAATGATGGGTCCCAATAAATGGGAGGTTGTTAAATAAAAATTTACAATAGAAATGGCCAAGTCTATGTTTAATTTCAAAGAAGGGCCGAAAAGAAATATGCTGAAGGTGCAATATTTCAAGCACCCTCATATAGCTCACTGTTTGTATGATAAACACCTTGCGGCCTATGGAAGACTCCCATGGAACGATGAGGTTCCGCTTTATTTTGCATAATTATTTTTGCAAATGAAACCTAATTACAACGACCTTCCCTCTGAATTTTTTGGTCTTGGGAAAGGTCAATTGTGTGACGGTAGGGGCGCTAGGTGTGATGTTGAGTTGCCTCGCCCTGAGCCACCATTGGTTAGGCGACCTTTTCGTGTCGAAAATTTGCGGTCAGAGATGGAAGCCACTTCTCAAATTAGTCGAGAACGAAGGGATGCCATCATTGACAATGTTCACAGTGGATTGGGTGGAGTCAATGTTTGTCTGAATCAACAAAGAGCACGTCAGAATGCACGCGCTAATTTTGTGTATTATACAGATGAAGAGATTGACAACATGAGTGTTTAAGATCTCAAAACATATGCAAAGAATTGTCACAATGGTTGGCAGGACCTAATTGTTCATGAGGAAGAGGGCATGGGAACGGTATGTGTTAATGGTTAGGGTTCAATTATTTTAACACATGTACAATTTGTAATAAATACATATATACATACATTTATTTGTATACATTAATCTAACAAAATTGTATCATTATATGTTAACACCATTTTTAGTTGTCATGCTTGATGAATGAAGAAAATGTTAATATCACGGTCGGAGTCTCCGGTTCAGACAATCAAGATGGGTGTCACCATCAATCATACAATCAAGATGGTTTTCACCATCAAGATATGTTGGCAAATGTTAGTGTTTTTTAAGTGAACATGATGATGTACAATTATTTTTTATCTATTATTATATATATCGAAACATGATGAGATATTTTTAAAATAAATAATTGTGCACACATGTACATGTACATATATATAATAAAATGTTTTAACAGATTCTGATTCCATCCGATGTTTTTGGGATGGCGGTACCTTCTTCTTCCTTGGGAGATGTGCCAAATCCACCATCACAAGTATGAACAATTTTTCACTTTTAAAATTTATGTTTTTAAGTTATATATTCCACCTCAAAAAGTTCCATTAAAAAATGAGATATATCTAGATCTTGAGTTATTTTAAATTTTTTGAATTTTAGGTTTTTGGAGATTTTCTTTCCGAGCCACTCTTAGGAGATGTGCCAAATCCACCAGCACAAGTATTCAAATTTTCACTTAAATATATATATGTTTTTAAGTTATAAGTTATAAATTGAAGTTTAAAAGTTTTATTATAAATTGAGATCTAGAGATTTTGAGTTATTTTAAATTTTTTGAATTTTAGGTTTTTGGAGATTTTCTTATGGAGCCTCTCTTAGGAGATGTGCCAAATCCACCCACAGAAGTATTTAATTTTTCACTTAAATATATGTTTTTAAGTTATATTTTATAAATTGAAGTTTAAAAGTTTTATTATAAATTGAGATCTTGATCTTAAGTTATTTAATACTTTTAAATTTTTTGAATTTTAGGTTCCTATAGAGGATTTCTTTTCTCCACACTCTAGCGATGGAGATAGGAACATCCACACCATTTCAACTATTTGAACAAGTTGTCTAACTTTTTTTT
This sequence comes from Pinus albicaulis, assembly GCA_034641835.2. Classification (NCBI taxonomy): domain Eukaryota; kingdom Viridiplantae; phylum Streptophyta; class Pinopsida; order Pinales; family Pinaceae; genus Pinus; species Pinus albicaulis. Next base: position 200,137,287 of record CM076570.1, read on the forward strand.
TAATATTATTGAAAATAAGTTTATATATGCATTTTCATTTTAATTTTTTTAATATATATATATATATATATATATATATATATTGTACAGTTTACTGTTGAAGAGGTTCCTGTGGGGGAAGTTTTAGTGGACGAGCAACAAATGGAGAGGGAACCTCATGAGGTATTGCATGATTTTTTTTACATTTTGTTTTTTACATGAAATTCTATATATTCTCACTCAATTTTAAAACATTAAATTTTAATGTTTGTACACATTGTTTATATGTTCCCCATGCTTTGCAGGATAGCTCGAGGATCATGACTCTACTGGGAGAGACACTACATCAATTTGTATTTGATGGATGAATCACATGCACTATTTTATGGATGATGCACATGCACACGTGAAACATTATATTTTCAATAGATTTAGTCTTAAATTTACTTTTATATATATAGTCTTATCTAGATGCAGTCATATATAACTTGATACTTGATACTTGATACTTGTGAGATCTACAAATTTTGGACATATTTTATGTGAACTACATTTGGTACATGTGAATGTGATATAATGTTTTGTTTTTATTGGATAGTTGAACTACATTTGGCACTTGAAGTAATGTTGTGATCTATAATGTTTTGTTTTTAAAACTCAAGTTTTGGATGGTTGAACTACATTTGGAATGTGATTGTATGATATAATGTTTTGTTTTTATTGGATAGTTGAACTACATTTGGCATGATATAATGTTTTGTTTTTATTGGATAGTTGAACTACATTTGTCATGTGAAGTAATGTTGTGATATAATTTGTTTTGTTTTTAAAACTCAAGTTTTGGATGGTTGAACTACATTTGGCATGTGATTGTGATATTTAATGTTTTGTTTTTATTGGATAGTTGAACTACATTTGGCATGTTTAGTAGTGTTGTGATATAATGTTTTGTTTTTATTGAATAGTTGAACTACAATTGGCATGTGAAGTAATGTTGTGATATAATGCTTTGTGTTTAAAACTCAAGTTTTGGATGGTTGAACTACATTTGGAATTTGTTTTTAAAATTCAAGTTGTCGTTTTCCAAACAAAAAAAATTTCACATGAATATATATGTACATGTAGAAACTATTTAAGTATACGTTTGAATATATATTTTAAAACGATTGAAGTACAATACATATCGATGTGTCAAACAATCATAAAATTTTAAAATTGCATTCTATAATGTATATATATCCAGTACGTGCAACATTTTTCATCAATGCATGTATAGAAAAGCTACTTTTAGCTAATTGCATTCTAGAACATATATATCCAGTACATGCAACATTTTTCATCAATGCACATAAAAAAGCTATTTTAAGTTAATTGTGTTCTCGAATATATATATCATCCAGTACTTGCAACATTTTTCATCAATGCATGTATAGAAAAACTACTTTCAATTAATTGCATTCTAGAACATATATATCTAGTACGTGCAAAATTTTTCATCAATGAACATAGAAAATCTACTTTTAGTTAATTGCATTCTAGAACATATATATATTATCCAGTACTTTTAACATTTTTCATCAATGCAAATAGAAAATCTACTTTCAGTTAATTGCATTCTAGAACATATATATCTAGTATGTGCAACATTTTCATCAATGCAAATAGAAAAGATACTTTCAGTTAATTGCATTCTAGGACATATATATCCAGTACTCGCAACATGTTTCATCAATCCAAATAGAAAACCTACTTTTAGTTAATTGCATTCTAGAACACACACACACACACACACACACACACACATATATATATATATCCAATACGTGTAACATTTTCATCAATGCACATAGAAAATCTACTTTCAGTTAATTGCCTAGAACATGCATATATCCAGTACATGCAGAATTTTTCATCAATGCACATAGAAAAGCTATTTTTAGTTAATTTCATTCTAGAACATATATATCCAGTACTTGCAACATTTTTCATCAATGCACATAGAAAATCTACTTTCAGTTATTTGCATTCTAGAACATATATATATATATATATATATATATATATATGCAACATTTTTCACCAATGCAAATAGAAAAGATACTTTCAGTTGATACTAGTGTGCATGTACCAAAACAATGTACATATGCAAACACTTGCATAAATAACATAACAAGGAAGTTCAATTTTTAGTTGAGTTCTGGAAGTTCTAAAAGATGAATCTAAAGAGAAGAAATTGTTGGGCAGTTTAATCAAATAAATTCTAATGGAATTCCATCTTCAATGATCCATTCATGATCGGATTTTGACATTTTCCATTTCTTAATTTTTTTTTTTTTCTTTGACTGAACCTCTATCAAATTTATGTGTGCTGCACACACCAAGTGACTACATTGACAACTTATGACATCACGTTGATAGTCTTCAAAGTAAACAAAATCCCCGCTTTGATTAGTTTGTCTGAAAAAATAACCTTTCAGTATAATAGATCCTTTGTCATATGGAAACACGTGATCATTATAGTTTTCTAATAATTTCATATTTCATTCAGTGCAACTCATCAAATAATACTTCACATTTTCATCATTTTCAGTAGGTGAAATTATAACAAAAACATCTCCTCCACAATAAAACAAACTTATGTATTTAAACTTAGATCATAATTAACATGAAAAATTAACTTTAAAATAATTTTAGTATATATTTCTAGATCTATATCATTTGAAATAAATTCAAATGTTACCTTCTCTAACAAGATCAAAAACTCGATCACCATCAGATGATATTGTAGTCTCTTGTGATTGCATTTCTTCAAACATTGCAACAAACATTTTCCCCTTTATATTTAGCTCTATATGTTTCCAATCTCTTACATACATTTTGTTTTCACAAACATCATTACATTCTGTGTTTTCTATGCAAACATGACAAAAACAAGAATATTTTCTTTTATCCAATGCAAACACATTTGTGGACAACTTTGTTTTAATTGAATGCAATTTTCGAGTCCCTTTTATTGTTTCAATGTCATTTCCAATCGATCTATCTACATCTTCGACCCAAATATGCCAATATATATATATATGGAAAATTCAATGAAGAATGTAAATATGATATCAAAATACCATCAAAGATAATCATTGTGATAAATGTACACTGTTTAAAATTGGATATCTAATAAAAATTAAATTGAATGTACCTTCACACTTCCCTTGATCGATTAGTCTCATGGCTTACTGCAGCGATGCACCATTGAACAACTTCTTTAGCGTCCAAAATTAGGCATATAGAGGGGTTCATTTTATATCTTCGAAGTGCTCGTTTTATGCATGCCCCTACATTGTCATGTTCTCCTTTTCCATGGCCAATCTCAAAGAAATTCAAACAATGTTTAATGCAGGTTTTCTTATGAAAACAACACAACTAAAAGAATGATCGTGAAGATTTGAATTGACCTTTGCATCCATCTGACCATATCCAATTTTCATTGAATTTTATTCCACGACTTTTCAAGGAGTCATAAATCTTTCCAAAACAGTGTTGTACAAAATATGTATCATGTGTACGATATTCACTGATATAAAAGTGATATTCTTTAATAACATGTCGATTTTCACTGGTGCTTTCTATATGATTAGCGTTTTGTTCAGCATGTCTATATAGAATATGGACGAGCATGGAGATTTGGTCATAATGATAGTATTCACCTGAATTTCTTTTTGTAGAACAAATGTGTAGTTTTCTGCAAAATCAATTACTGACAAAATGGTCCCTGGTGGAAAAATTTCACGGGATTTTTTGAATTGCAAGTCCTGCCATCGAGCTCTATGGGAATGCTTGGTGTATTTATAGATTTCTGCCTCAAACTTTCTCAAAAAATTTATCACAAAAATTTATTCTTCTTTTAATTCAATTCTTTTAGCACTATTTGAACCTTGAATTAATGTATGGATATATTCATATCTCTTCCATTTCAATTTCATGTTGGACAATGATTGATCATTTATATCAGTATGATATTTATTTTTTAATTTATTCAAATTTCCACAATCATCGCATTTTTTACCACCAACACATTTCTTTTCGTAAAATAATTCATCCCTTTCTCTTCCACATAGAATTTGAGATATGAAATCACAGATAGTGGAAGGAGGAGGTGAATCTTTCAAAAATGGTCTACCAAAATTAAGGAATGTGTCATAATATAACTAAAATTCCACATGATAACGACAACAACAAGCGTCACGTACAGTGATAGGTTTTACATACCATGGTTTTTTTTTGAACAAAAGCACTGATTAAGACATCAATTTCATAATTCTCTTCTTTGAACTTGTTGAACAACTCTATCTGAGTGTTGTCGAAGAAATTTTCAGAATTTTCTTCGTACTAATTTCGTGCTATTCTTCTTCGCATCACATCCCTTGGATTTGATGAAACACGTGAATTTTTCTTCCAATATTCATATACTATTTTTTTAACATTTTCTCCAAGTCTATCTTTGTATGGTTGCCTACAAATATCTCTCCAACAAGTGAGTTCGTCATTTACATCTATTTGCAACCAAAATTTCCAATGTTTGTGCAAAGTTTTTCGTGAGGTTCCTAATGCTCATGCCATAGATTTTACCAAGCGATTCTCTTTAGTAATTGATGAAACCACTGCCATATGTATTTTTTTACGTACAACTGAAACATTTTTCTATCTAAATATTCTAATTGAATTTATAACACTATTTATATTTTGTATCACATTTTCCTTCATTTTTTTATCTTTTGTTGATTTTCGAATACCCAATAAAGTCGTAGCTTCTTTTAATTTCCTTAATGATAGGAGACCTTTCAAAAATTGGGCTTGAACTGCCACATTTTCCTTTATGAAGTACGTATCAAAAATGTGTTTAACACGATATCGTATAACGTGGTCAACTCTTTTATCTCCATATGTGTGAGTGTCAGCATTTTCTAACATCTCATCATCGACATTGATTTCATCTGTAAATATTCAAATTAGTAGTACATAATAAGTTTACATATTCAATAAATAACTAAATTAATAAATATGTATAATTTCAATAATATGTGCATGTGTTCAACACACACACACATATATATATATAGTGATTCAATTTCTTTCAACATTTTCACCATCTTCAATCATTGGTTCAATATCTCTTTCACTTTCTCTTTCAAAATTGTGCATCTCATCATCAATGTTTTGAGGAATATCTCTCTATGTTTACATTGCAAAATATTTTTCAAATTAGTTCATCAAATAAAAATTAAGCTTCACATTTTACACTAGGAAAATTTTAAACATCAAATTCATAATATTTACATTTACATACCTGCTTCAACTTCTAGTTGAGGTTGATTTTCCCTTTCAATATTTGAGAGTACTTCTCTCTTTCTTTTGCGACATTCTCTCTCCTCTTCTCTATGTTCCTCAAGGTCTCTTGTTTGATCATATTTTCTCATGCAATTCCTTCGATTTCCCATGACAATAGAGTATGAAGTTCAAAAAATTTCCTTAAAAAATTTAGACAAAAACTCAATTAAAAAAAACATCACAAAAAGATTTAATTTAAAAAAAAAAAACTCATTTTAAAAATTTTGCAAAAAATACATACTTCAATCCAAAACACTTACTTTAAAAAATCTGAGAAAAAAATGTCTTATAAAAATGAAACAAAGCTCAAAATATTTCCTTCCAAGTCCTGCAAAAAAATTTCATTTAAAAAGTTAGACAAAACCTCATCTTAGAAAATCATTATAAAATATTTACTTCAACCCAAAACACGTACTCTAAATAAATGTCACTTCAAAACATACCTCCAAAAAATGTCCATTGAAAATTAAGTCCAACTTCTTAAAAAATGCCACTTTAAAAAATACCTCCAAAAAGCCTCTAAAAAAATATCACTTTAAAAAATACCTCCAAAAAATGTCCTTTGAATATTAAGCCTAAAAAGAGTCCTTTCGAAATTAAGTCCAAAAAATCTCTTTTGGAAATTAAGCCCAAAAACCTCTAAAAACAAAATACCAAAAAAATGTCCTTTGAAAATTAAGCCCAAAACCTCTAAAAACAATGAAAATTAAGCCCAAAACTTCTAAAAACAAAATACCTTAAAAAAAACCATTGAAAATTAAGCCCAAAACTTCTAAAAACAAAATACCTTAAAAAAAAAAAATGAAAATTAAGCCCAAAACCTCTAAAAACAAAATACTTTCAAAAAAATGAAGCCCAAAAAAAATAAAAAAATGTATCACATACCTCCAAGAAATGTCCTTTGAATGTTATGCCAAAAAGTACTTAAACCCAAAAAAATCCTTTGCAAAATCAGACCTTTTCAAAATCAGACCAAATGAAGAAATACAAAATTATGTGAAAATAATGAATGCTTTTACATCAATTTATCTTGCCATGAAATGTTTTTTTTGGAGGGGCTTCATTGTATTTTACGGCCGACGAAAAGTCAAGTAAAAGTTTGGTCGAACTTCAGTAAGAAATTCGACTAAATTTTGTGTCTTAGACTTAACGGGCCGTCGGCGCAAAAAACAATTTAGCCGAACTTTTTTTAGAAGTTCAGTCGAACTAACACGTCTGCAATTATGCAGAGCCAAGCTCTGAATACATTTCTTCAACTTTGGACTGATTAAACTCCATGAAAAATTTTGAATTAACTGTCGGAACCAAGACAAGCATTTGCAGAATTCAATCTACTTTCAAGAAATATAATTTTTATGAAATTTCATAAATATTTACTAATTTTAATTAATTTTGTAATAAAATGGGTGCAAGAAATTTCTGAAGGTCATTATGATTCAGTGAAATCAATATTCTGTATCTCACTATATACACTGTAAAAAAAATTGAAAACATTATGGTGCATTACATAGGTCTATCGTCTGTAATGGGTAGTTTTTAGTTTTTTAGTTTATAACTTATATGTTGAGAAATTCCGTGCGTCACGAAACATATTCAAAATATGCAGTTTTTTCATATTGGATCGGTTTAAAAAATTCTAGTAATTATGAAATGCATCAGTTGCTTTTGTAAATATAATGAAACCGAAGTAGACTCTTTCTAGATTGTTGTAACACATTTTGTTTCTCAAAAACACAAAGTTTTCAAAGAATACACCAACGCGTATTAACATGACTTTTTATGAATCCTTTGATTGTTAAAAAACACACACTCAAAGAAATGCTAAGTTGACGTATCAAATGTGTGTAAAAAATTTCCAAAAAATAAATAACATAAAACTAATAAAATTTCTAACAATTTTTATTTTTATCGCAAAATGAAATTCTAAACAGAAAAATTGTTTTGGCTTGCAGAAAGTTGAAGAACATAAAAAAAAAGAAATTTTTTTCTCAAAAAAGGGCAAAAAGTGTAACCCAACTTCACATTTTCACGCACTTTTAACTTTGATCAAGTTGAAGCCATTGTAGACATTGATAGAGGAAGAGTTTTCAAGAAACAACTAGATTCTATGAGGTACAGGAACTTGTTTACAAGAACTAGAGAGCAGAGCGAGGAAAGTCATAGTGTATCAACAAAAGATCAGAAAACACTAGTAGATGATAAATATATTGTTGAAAAAGATATCATCAGCATGGGAGGAAGATATAAGAAAAAAGGAACAAGTCCTATGGGAAAATATCAATCTTGCACATGCAGTACTGGTGTGACTCCATCTAGCATCCAAAGAGGGAAAATAAGTACTAGAATGAGAAAAATGTTTGGCGATAAGCTATCAGGTGACAAGAATGATGAAGATCCTCCTCGTAGAGTCACTCCAAAAAGTGTTCACGTGACCGAATCATCTAGATCCGTGAGTTTTCTTGAAACAGGGAGCATTAAAGAGGCCATAAATATGGAAGTTCATAGAATTATACTACCTGATTGAGTTAGTACTTCTTTGCAAGACAATCAGAAAATAATGAAGGAAATTTTAGAAGAGGAAATTATTTTTTATGACCATTCTATCAAATTTCAAGATGAAAATCATGATAGGGGCAGTAAGAGATTGAAGATTGAAATGGTACAACTTTCCAACAAAAAGGTTGTTGATCGGGCATAAATTAATGTTGATCTGTTTGGAGTTGTGACATCAGGGCTAATGAAATTGCATCAAGCTAGTGGTGAGGCACTTGTGGATTCTATTACTCGTATACAAGAAGAAAATGTGAAGTTGAAGGAAAAAATAAAAGAGCTAGTAGATAATTTGAGCCTGGGTCCTTTGTTGAAGACTCCACTATCAATACACGGATATCCATTGGAAATTTATAGTCCTGGTGGATCTCATAGATTTGAGAAACCTAACAATATTCTCAATGCAATGAAATACTATATCATTAGTAATATATCCGAAAGATTGTGAATTATTGAATTTGCATGGCAAGTTGCTTTCTATATATGATATTTAAAGTAGAGAACTAAGTATTTTGTTGAGTTGGTCAAAAGTGAGCTCGAGGGAGATATGGAATTCGTAGATAATGACTTGTTAACTTTTAGTCGAAAGCCTTATTTACTGTATGAACTAGAAAAATATAAACAAGGGTTTTCGGATATTGATCAGATGAGGAAGATCAAATATGCATGGTATGAGAAAACCAGAACATTGAAGGACATTATTTATGAGTGTGGAGGTATAGAAAATCAAAGAATATATGTGTATCTCAAGGCATTAGCAATTTTCGGGACTTAAACAGTTTGTCCATTACATATGAGTGGATTAACTATGAAAGACAAGATGATAGCTAATTTGGAGGAGCTGAAACAATCACATGTAATATATTTCGATAATATACCTAATTTTACTGTAGAGGAAATTAACAAATGGATAATTAATTTTGTTAGTGTTAATGAGGAGTACTTTTCATTGGCTTTGCAATTGCAACAAGAAACCAAATAAATTGAGGAGGAGATATTCGATGAACTTGTTAAATAGGACATTATTATCGGTCTGATGAAAGAATTCATTGAAGCTAAAGAAAATGAATTCCTTGCAAAAAGCTTGATTCCAAGCGATAGTTAAGAGCTAAATAATATCGAGTTGTGCTTTTGCATATTGTAAATGTTTTAATGCATTGGAACATTTATCTTTTCTTTTCAAAGCATTTACCTATTGAAATTTTATGGGTACGTTATGATGGAATAGTTTAGTTCTTGAATGCAGTTCCTTGTTATTTGTTGCAGATGACTTTTAGAGATTACGATTGACGAGATCCCAATCACAATCCCCATTGGGATGAATGCATTTAGTTTTTTGACTTAAGTATTAGCATTTTCATAAATCCTTTGTGCAACAAAGGTTATTTTCTAGACCATGGCCCTGTAATCATATATCTTATGAATTATTATTATTTTATTTTCTATTTCTCAGTATATTTACTAATTATGTAAATATTTCTAAGATAATGTTACAAATGGAATGTTGTATAGGCCTGAGTTCTGGACCGTTGTGCATAAACCACTAATTGAACATGTTTTTTCTAGTATTTTCTTTGATCAGCTTTTATATATTAGCTAATTTTTTATAATGATTGATAATTAAAATGGAATTTTGTTTACTTTATCCTAATACTGAAACAATTTTCTATTTATATTAATAATTCTTAGATAATGTTTTACATGTGAAGTTGTATTACTCTGGATTCTTTAGCATTCCTCAATATCATTAATTGAACATAATTTCATGACACTGTGTTTTTGAGCTTTTATATTCTCTGTAATGGTGTGAAATAAATGACAATGAAAAAGAAATTTTAGCAGGAGTTTTGGTTCAGAAATATCTATTGCATTCGAGATGTTTATTTTAATGAGAGCTATAATGATTAGGATTTGAATCTGAATACAACTATTGTTGTTGTAACTGTGTTTGTTATTGTTCAAGACTTGTGAAGTACACATACTCATTACTCTATTCCAATTCTGTTTACAATGGAAATGAACACTTGGAAAAAGTTTTGGTTGTTTTATATTATTTGTTGCATTTGTTGTGATTGACATTTGAATCTGGACACAATTACAGTTGTTGTAACAATGTTGATTATTGTTGAAGACTTCTTAGCGGGAAACACTAGTTATTCTATCCCAGTTGTCTTTATTTATGAATGCAAGTACAAAAGAAAGAATTATGCACATAAATTTTTCATTGTTCAGGGCTTAAAATGTAAGTTTTCATTGTACTTAAAGTTTTTAAACAATTTGTGGAAATTTGCATGTAAAACAGTGTGTGGAGCTTTGCTTATGCAAAGCTTTCCACATAATGAAATATTTGCACAAGTTTAGTAAATATTTTTAAGGTTTATTTCTTAGCATGGGCTGGGGAGCTAAGTAAGAGATGGCTATTGCTTTTACAAATATCTTTTCAGTGAGCAACACTGTTTATTTTTTCCTAGTTATATTTATTTATGAATGCATGTACAAAAGTGAGAATTTCACACATCAGTGTTTCATTGTACATGGCTTAATATGTAAGTTTTCATTGTGCTAAAAAAATTTAAATGGTGTGTGGAGCTTTCATGTAAATAAGTGTGCAAAGCTTTGCTTTTGTGGAGCTTTTCGCACAGTGAAAGCTCTGCAAAAGTAAAGCTCCATACAAGTCTAGTAAATATTTTTAAGGTTTATTTCTTAGCATGGTATGGGGAGCTAAGTAAGAGATGACTATTAATTTTAAAAATTTCTACACTGGTAATGGAATTATTGAAAATATAGGTTTAATATTTTATTAAATTCATGAAACTAATCATATTTTTACCAGTTAAAATTTTTGCTACTTTGGGTGCCATGAATAGACATGATAATACAATGTAAAAAACACCAAACCAAAAAATTTAATGACTCCAATAATAATAAAAACAATAATCCAAAAACCTCAGTGTTTCTCTCGTTATATGATCACATGGATCTTCTTCATCTCATAAATAAACCTTAAAAATATTTACTAAACTTGTGGGAATATTTGGAACTGAGGCTAATGAAATTTGGTAATTGCAATCAATGTGGGAGAGGCACACTGCAAATGGAGTGTGATTTCCTCATTTTCGTACATGGCATAATTACATTAAAAGTTTGGTATCCTTTCGGAAAATGAATGAAACAACACGTAATCGGGAATGTAAATATTATTACATGTAAAATGGCATTGATATAGTAGTGGGTACGATTATTGACAACCTGCAAGCTAGTTGTCATTATTAAAAAATATTTTCATTTAATTGGTCTCATGCATGGAGTAAATGGTATTTGAATTTTGAGATTTTTTTTAAATTATTTCCACCATTTCTCGAAAATGTTAGATTTGTTTTTTTTGAATTGTTATTTATGCAAAATGTTTCATCAAACATATTTCACAGAGAGATTAGTAACAAATAGTGGGAATGAAAAAATTAGAATATTCAGTACTATAAAAAATTACCCCAATATCTAAAATCCTGAAGCTTTCCAACTATAATCTGGTTTTCCAAAAATCTATGCTGAGTTTTCTAAAAATCATGTTAGAATTTATTTGTTTCCTGACAGAATTATAGTTCGTTTAGGCTCTGTGAATTAATTTTACTATTCTCTGTAAATGTTGACTTTGTTATTTTGAATTTTTATTTATTAGAGTGTCTTGTAAAAGATAGTTCACACGCATAATAGTAATAAGTGGTGGTTTTTTAGCATATCGATAAATATATACATAAAACATAATGAAAACATTGTTTATTGACAAAATATTTTAAAAATATAGAGCAAAAATGGCTAAAAGGGAAGGGAAAGAAGTTATTTGAATTTATATGATTAACTCACTTGCACTTATCGATCATATCTTTCAGTGGTTGGCTAAGTATCAACGATATGTGAATCTGTCTATGCAGTAGAAGAATAGTGATAATATTTGGTATACCTTATTAACGAATGATGCATGTGTTTCATAAGTATTTAATTTCAAATAAATAATTTATTTGTGTGCAGAGAAAATTGATTTAAAGACAAGAAAATTTATGCTAGCAACCAATAATAAGGCCTATTTCCTTAACTTCGGAGGCATTCAGGTGCATATTCAAGCTACCGATTTTGGATATGTGATTAAATTTGAAAAAATTGAATGGATTTTTAGAGTGATAGGCAGTTGGCTGGAACATCATACAATATTTCATTTCGCAAGCTTCTAAGGTTCCGTATGACCTTTCCTCTCTAGATATTATTTTGTTTATAAAACCATTTAGAGAGTTTTGTTATCTTTATGCTTTTTTAATGGGCCAAGAAACTATGACAATTGTCCCAAGATCCATTTTATGTGCTCCATTATTCATATAGGAAAATTGTTTATTCGATTGGGTTGGTCTTATTTCAAATGAATTGGATTTTCAATTAGTGAATTTGTCCAAAAGCAGTAGATTCTTCATCATGGTGTATATAATAACAACCCTCATCTCAATTCATGTCTTTGATGACTTGTCACATAACCCTAACTTCAATTTTAACAAAGAACAGAAGCAATTTTTCTATCACATATTGTGAAGGTAAGAATTTATTTCAAATTTTTGCCTAATTCTAGATATTTTTGTAAGGCAAATTATTTGGATTATAACTAGACAATATCCCCATCAAATATCTTGCGACGCACAAGTTTTCCTCTGGGGAAAAGGGATACATGAAGAAAGAGGAAATGATATGGTTATTTTATTTTATGGGTTTCGAGGGAAACCATTATACCTTCCAAGAATTATTATGGAGAGATACTTTGTTGTCAAAGTATGCAGGAAATATTGTGATTGACAAGTTAAATTTGAACAAAAAAATAAAAAATAGTTTGTTTCATTGTCATTTACCATTGGACAAGTAACCATGAAGAATGGAAGCCACCTTGTAGATCTTACGAAGTGTTTTCATTGTTTCACTTTAAAAGAAGTTGAATCCTGGTGATACGTTGATCCAAAATCCCTATTTATTGCACATCTAGGTGCTATATAATGTGAAATTTGGTTGAAAAGAATTGCAAATGAAAGTGAAAGGTTTCATAGTGCTCCAAGAAATAATCAAGAACTAGGAATGAATACTAGAAAAATCATTGAAGAAGAAAGCATCAACACTGAAAAAAAGGGAAAACAAAGAGACAGAAAACTCACGCATTATTCATTTCGCACATATGGAATTTATTTGGCTTCATCTTCAAATGAAACAAAACAAAAATATACTAAAACTGCAAAGTTGCATCACGGTCAGCTTTCAACTGGGAGGGATGGAAAGGAGCTTCGTCGAACATTTATTCCAGAGAAAATGCACATGATTGAATTAGAAAAATCCAAATGTCTCGTGGAAACAAGAAGTAGTCAAGAAGCTATCAACGTGGAAATTGAAAGAGATCTGCTACTTGATTGGGTTAGTACTCCTTTGAACAAAAATTAGAAAAAAATGGAGAAAAAAACCAAATAAGTTTATATTCAATATAGCTCTATCACTTTTCAAGATGCAAACTATAATAGGGACAGTAAAACACTGAAACCTGAAAAAGTAAAGATGCATAGTAAAAAATGTATTCATAAAGTAGAAATAAATGTTCATAAGTCTGAAATTGCAGCCATCGGTGTTATGAGATTCCATGAAGCTATCGACAATGCACTTGCAATGTCTATTGAGCAAAGAACATAGTACTGAAAGAAACAATAGAAGAGCTAGAAACTTCTTTAAATATGGTTCATTTGTTGATGACTCCAATCATAATATGGACACTAATATATGTAGGTGAAATCCTGAAGTTGGGAAACACTTTTTGGCGGAAGGCCAAAATTTGGGTGAAATTTTTAATTTCTCGTTCGAGAAAATAGTCAACTCAATTTCTCGACCGAGAGTTTCTATAACTCTCGTCTGAGAGATTTTTAATGTTTCGCCCGAGAGTTATATTGGGTTTTACCGGAGTTAAAATACTCTCGGACGAGAGTTAAGTATGTTCTCATCCGAGAGATTTATTGACGAAAACTCTCGGGTAAACTCCGAGTTATTTTAACTCTCGTCCGAGAGTTTTATTCTTATTAAATACCGCCATATCCTTCCTCCCCCGAAATCATGTACAGGTGCCAGGGTGTTGGTGTGTATCCATCCCTTATTGATCTGAGAGAAATGATAAATATTCCTTAAATGTAAATGATTAAATATCTCTATTGGAAGATGTTTCTCCCCGGCCACTCAATATACCCAGTCTTTTCCAATCATGGCCTCCCTACCCGAGCCAATGAACCAACATGAATTCTCTATTGACCATATCCTCATCAATAAAATCCTTCTCCAAATGTATGATCTAGACCTGGTACTTTTACCACCCTGCCTAATCTATTGTAGAGGATCGTTGTTCTTAAAATACTCGCCTTTAATCATTTCGTGCCAATTCTCATTCACGGATGTAGCCCCTTAGAAAATCACTCGCTTCATTGACAAGTTCATTTACTAAAACTCTAGATATTTTAAACTTATTTCTTGAAATACATTGTTTCAAGAGTGACAAAATGCATATCTCTTCTTATTTTTGAAATTCGTCAAATTCGACTTCTATTATGTTTTCTAAGTGCAGGGAGCTATCATCAATATATGGTGGAGAGAAGAAAAAATTAAGAAGCCTCTCCTAAGCTTCTGATATGTTGTAGTCCTCACATGTGTGGAATTAAAGTGCATTGGCATTGAAGGAGGGCTACATAGATCAATGACTTTCTAAGGTTACCATAAAAAATTATGCCACATAAGTAAGCTATACAGAATAGAATCTTGTAATGCAACATTCCAGTTTTCACAGCGTGGTTCAAGTTTTCAACTTCAATTACACTAGACTGAATCAAATTAATAACCTTACAGGTGATTTAGTACATTAATTTGGCTAACATGATATTACTCATGAAATTATTTCAATTGTTGTATTGTTTTTCAGTGCTATAATTATCATTCATTGAATGCATGTGTAGATGATAGTACAATTATTTTTTTGGGAATGAATAATTACAGTAATTGGCTTTTGCAGGCTAGACCGATGGGAAACATAAAATAAGATATTCTAATGAAGAAAATAAAAGGTGAATTTCATTAAACAATGGGTGCGATTTTCCCTTTCGTGTGTACTTGGATGGTGACAAATGCAAGATTACATAACCAGATGTCTATCCTTGGGAGTTGGGTCCCTAGGACTACCCCTGGCAGAGAATTAGTTCTTGGGATTTATTCATCATTTCCCTACTAGCCAGATTAGGGTTCCTCAAGTTATTGTATTAGGCTTTTAATTCAAGATTATGTCTCGTCTTGAATGAATAACAAAATTTTGAAGAATGTTGACATCTCTTACAGTCGATGCAAGTGATTACCTTTTTATTCAATTAAATAAATTTGATTTCTTCTAGATTTGTGGGTATCAACTTGGAAATAATGGAGAAAGCAGTTGTGAGATGCTTCCAAATTCAAGCTGGAGATAAATAATTAAATTATGCATTTTTGCAATAAATAATTATTGTATAATAATAAAAACAAATCACAAATGTGTTTTGAATCATCTTTGAAATCCTATTTTGAGACTTTTGGATTATTCCAGAGCGAGTGCATTGTAAATACATCTTTTCGAGTGAACGATTGCCCAAGTGAAATCTATTTCCTATCAATGCTCTACCTGTAACAGCGTCACTTATAACATTATTGGGCAGATAAGTACCATAACCCTGTCGGTGTCGGTATCACGAACAGATATCTAAAATAAAAAAAATAAAATATTTTTTTATTGAGAAAATAAAGAATTACAAATAATATTTTAGAAAAATAGAAAATTATTTTTTAATTTAGAACCAACAAGAATTCTCTATTAACCATATCTTCATCAATAAAAGGCTTCTCCAAATGTATGATCCGGACCTGGTATTTTTACCACCCTGCCTAATCCATTGTAGAGGATCGTTGTTCTTAAAATACTCGCCTTTAATAATTTCGTGCCAATTCTCATTCACGGAAGTAGCCTCTCAGAAACTCATAGTTGTAGAACCAAACCGAAAAACTTAATCTTTTCTATTCCCCATCCACCTAATTTTTGTATATACGACTTTCTATTTCTACAATTCACTTATTTCTTCTCGTGATTTTTTTTATTTATATTAGAATATCACCATGTTCTAACTTATGGTTTAAACGAAAAAAACAACCAGTATTTGGTTCATATAAGCAACCGGTATTTGGCGCATATAAGGGTTCCTGATAAGGCTATTGTTAATATTTAAATGTCAAAAAATAATTTTAAAATAAATACCTACCTCTCTGCCTATTACTCACTTGTCACGTGAATCGTATGAACAAACATAGAATCGTATGAATGAACATATATAAAACTCTCGTCCGAGAGTATGTGCCCAACATAAACTCTCGTCCGAGAGTCTTTGCCCAATGTAAACTCTCGGGCGCAAACTCTCAGCCGACGGTTTGTACAACTTTTGGACGAGATTTTAGCCGCACGGTTAAATTTAGCCTGCGGTGGTTTAAATTCTCAGTCGAGAGTTTAAAAAATGTCTTTCCCAAGAAATTATCTTGGCCGAGAGTTTCTGGTCAACGAAAAACCCAGAAAATTCTGCAGTTTTCAGGACCTGCAACTTTGGAGGGGCGAAACACCTACAAAAACAAAATGTTAGCTTTCGGAACTGGTACAATTAGATTCATTTATGAATCTAGTTTCTAATGATGTAATATTTGTGGAGTTTCATTAAAAATTTCAATTTTTTATTAATTTTATACTAAACTGTGTCACTGTGGAATTTCATTGTTCTGAAAATTGCAGTGAATGAAAATTCAATAACTTTAAAATGACAACACCAAAAAAATCAGAAAAATCATATTGCATTTCCTCTCCCTGTCTTATTCAAAAGGGTATTCTTGTTGGAATATTGTCATTGATGGCAAAGGATGTGGCAAAGGCATGGGAAACAGAAGAACAGCAGAATTGCAGAGATCAACGATCAACAACAAAGCTCAGAGGAAGAATACATTTACAGAGATAAGCAGTGCTTTGAAGGAAAATTAACAGGTGATGGGCAGAGCCGTTTTAATAGTGGAACGAAGATATTCCCGTAGATTTAATTTACGGAGGAGCAGAGTCATTCAAGACAATCATTTCGGGCGTTTAAGCCCTCAACAACCAAAATGAATAAAAATTGAATTAAACAGGCGGAAGTCTTTTATTTCTAATTTGGCGGGACAAGTGGTCCCCACCACTTAAGCTCTAAATCGGAATCGCAAGCTATTTTGGTGAAGTAGTGTCTTGTTGATATGGAGTCCTGCGATGCGATGCGATCCAATCGCAATCGCAAATCGCAATGAAAATAAAACATAAAAATGTCTTGTGGATGTGGCAGTGTTCCATAGTGGAACGGTTGTACACAATACAACCAAATGTTACATTATAAATCGCCCCCACCAACAGCCGAGGCCCGTGGGTCCACTTGACCACGTGGCGATGTTTTAATGGAATCGCACGTCTTGAATCGCAAGGATCAATCGGCGGAGTTTTGTTATGTGCTCCGATCAAAGGCCGAACCCGATTGAGTTATATGCCTCAGTTTATTGCAAATCGCATTCGAGTTCCCAATCGTAATCGGAAGCGCTTAAGTGTTGGGTCTGATTGCACATTGAAATTGGCGGACCCGATGGTGTTATACGATGGAATTAATAGTTTCAATCGCTTTCGGGATCTTAATCGCAATCGGAACTTTCCGATTGATCGCATACCTTTTGTAATATGCTACGATTGAAGTGGCGGACCCAATCCGGTTATATGCTTAAGTTAATATGTGCCAATCGCATCCATGTCCTGATCACAATCGAAACTTTTCCATGGTGTGCCCCGATTACATTTGTTCAAAGGGCAGACCCGATTGCGTTATGAGCCATGTTTTATGTGGTCATCGCGTCCGGTTGATCAATCGTAATCGCAAGTTTTGTTTGACACCGTCGATCCGCCAACTGCGATGTGGGCCCAGAGTCGAAGATTGAATATTATTTGAAGAACCCGAAAGGTTATATGGATATATATATATTACTAATGAGTCAGTGGCACGTTAATCTTTATAATATTATATGGCAGAGACAAAGATTGGGGTTTCAAATTAGATTGGCACAATTATTAATACAAAACGATTGAGATGTATGGCTGTTCCGCTGCGGAACTCACCACATCAACAAGACACTTGCATATGGAAAAGCATTGGATATTGTTTATAAAATCTGAAAGGTTAAACTTTGGGCTAAAGGCTTGGTGCACATAGATAATTTGAATTTCCTCGTTTGAATGAAATAAATTAAAAAGAAATTGAAGAGACCCGAGGATAAACTAAAGGGAATATTGACAAAGGAATACCATTAGCGGTTGAGTGGTTTTAGACTCATGGTATTGAGAAAGGCGAGAACTATATAAAGGGCAAAGATCATCATTCGAAGTGGACAGAGGTGCGCGAGTGAAGCACGGAAGAAGAGCGAATTCCTCTAAGGAATATCTGTATGGACAGACGACGTGCTTAACTGATAATTCTGAGTCCATGTTGCACCCATCGAAAGAATGAATCTGGAATTCATTCAATAGAAGAATCAATGAAGAGCTAACGCATGTCTGTTGAAGAATTTTTATCCAGAAAGCCAAACGGGATGTCGAATGCATACATTTTCTGAAGTCTGGGGTTGCGGCTGTGTGATCCGGTCTAAAAATTGATGAAACGAGGTCCACAGTGGTGCTGAAGGTCGAAGCTTTCAGTCAGGGGGTTGTATCTCTCTTCTAGGAGAGGCTGGTAAATGAGAGAAGGTTGTAGCTTTCTGCAGGTGGGTGCCTGCGTGCTCGTATGAGTCTGCACCAGCATATATTGTAAGAAGTTTTCACTATAATAAAATATTGAAGACTGATATTGCAGCAGCGGTGGTTTTCTCCCAAATTGGGTTTCCACTTTAAATCCTGGTGTCCATATGTGTAGTTCATGTTTGATGCTTTGTTCTGTTATCACTGTTCATGCTTAATGCTTATCTGATGCAATGCTCTAAGTAAAAGATATAATAAGATGGCTGAATGTACATGATTGGATGTAGTAAGAAAGAAAAATTGTTCAGCTTTGAAATACTGATTCACCCCCCCCTCTCAGTATTTTTCCCAACAATTGGTATCAGAGGTGGTCCTTCTGAAAAATCTTAGCCGCTAGAAGGAAGATCAATCAAAATGAGCAATCAAGATGGAACAACATCTATTAGGCCTCCTCTCTTCAATGGAAACAACTTAATTTTTTGGAAAATAAGGATGAGGTCCTATCTTCAATCTCTGGGAGCAGATGTATGGGCAATTGTTGAACAAGGATATCAATATCTAGCTACAGTGCCAACGGATCCAACTGAAAGAAAGAACTATGAAACAAATGCAAAGGCGGTCAATGCTCTATTGGGAAGTCTCACTGAATCAGAATTTGTCAAAGTCATGCAGCTGAATACAGCAAAGGCAATATGGGACAAAATCATTCTAAGCTATGAAGGTGATGCAAAGGTAAAAAGTGCTAAACTTCAAACTCTCAGAATTCAATATGAGAATCTAAAAATGCTTAATGAAGAAAGCATTGCAAATTTCTTTCTACGTCTTGGTGATATTGTAAATCGCATGAGGAATCTGGGAGAAACAATAACTGAATCTACATTGGTTGAGAAAATTTTAAGATCTCTAACAGCAAAATTTGAGTCAAAAGTTTCAGCTCTTGAAGAAAAGCAGGATCTTCAAAATCTTACTGTGGTACAACTTCATGGCATACTAATTGCATATGAAATGAGAAGAGGAGGACCATCTGAAGTCAAAGAAGTAGTCTTTAGAACTTCTACAAAAGGAAAGGAAGTACAAATAACAGAAGGATCAAGATATGTCTCAGAAGAAGATGAGATAAACTTCGTAAAGAAACTTCAACTTGGCACAAGACGGTTTAGAGGTAAGCTTCCCTTCAAATGCTTTAATTGTGGAAGAGTTGGTCATTATGCTGCTAAGTGTCCTTACAAAGAAACACCTGCAAAAGGAAAGGAAGCAGCAAGAAGAAATAAGAACCGATCTAGCTCTAGAAAAAGTTACTATACTCATGAAGACAGTGATGGGTTATCTGATAGTGAGGAAGAAGGTGAACAAGATCTTAGACTTATTATGGCTTTCGAAAATGATTCTAAAGAAGAAAAGGATACTTTTATGGATGCTCTAGAAGACAATGATTTTCTTAATGAAAACAATCAACTCAAAATATGCTTAGAAGAAAGTAAAATAATCATAGAGACTCTGAAAAATCAGATTGAAGAAGAGAAGAAGCATAATGAAAAATTAGAATGTGAAGTGGTTAGTCTAAGAAAAGAACTTGAGAAAGTAAAGACTCTGAATCTTAGATTTGCTAAAGGATCTGAAACCTTGGATGAAATTATCAAGGTACAACGTTCTCCTTTTATAAAGACAGGTCTTGGATATACCGGAGAAACGTCTCAGGCTTCAGCACCAAACTATCTAAAAGCTGCTACAACTGGTCTGCAACATGCTGCCACTCAGCAAAGGGATAAAGATCCTTCACAGGTAAAGCATGATCAGCTCAAGTCAAGGAACTTCAATTCGAATACTCTTCAAAGGAACACCAACCAACAGGTAAATTCAAATAGAAGATTTCATGATCGAAGAAATTTCTACTTCAATGGACAATGTTTCTCATGTCACAATTTTGGTCATAAAGTTGTTCAATGTGTTGCATATAAAACTATCATGACAAGAGAAGCAAGAAAGAAGAGAATGGACATTGAATCAAAGAAGAACACTTATAACAACTTCTCTCCTCTTCAAAATGAAGTGGAATGTGCTTACTGCAATAAATTTGGCCATGAAGAATCCGAATGCAGGAGCAAAGTTCAGCTAAAAGATCATGTCCCTTCAAGCTCGAAAGTATGGAAAAAGAAGGAATTACAGGTTGAAAATTGTGGCATAGCGTTATTTGCAGAAGATGAAGAAAACCAATGGTACATTGATAGTGGATGCTCAAGACACATGACAGGTGATAAAGACAAACTTCTTGCATATAATGCTCTAGAAAAGGAAAAGAAGGTTACTTTTGGAAATGATACTCCTACGGTCATTAAAGGAAAAGGGTCTGTTTTTCTAAAAGAAAATGTGAAAGCTAATGAAGTCATGTATGTGGATGGATTAAGGCATAACCTGTTAAGTGTAAGTCAAATGTGTGATCAAGGAACTGAAGTTGTATTTAGTTCAAAAGAATGTGTGGTACGTGATCTTGATACAGGTAAAGCAATTATAAAAGGGAAAATAACTCCAAACAACCTATATATATTGAAGAACTGCAAAGAACAATGCTATTTGAGAAAATCTTCAGAAAATTGGCTATGGCATAGAAGATTGGGGCATCTGAGCTTCTCTCAAATCAACAAATCAAGCAGATTCAAAGTTGTTCGTGATCTTCCCAATATTTCTCTACCTGAAAATATCATATGTAAATCCTGCCAATTCGGTAAGCAAACCAGAGTACAATTTAATGCCAAGGAAGGATCATCAAGTAAGCCTCTTGAACTTATCCATACTGACATATGTGGACCTATGAGAAAAAAGTCACCGCGTGGTGAAGAATACTATATCTTATTCATTGATGACTTTTCTAGAATGTGTTGGATTGGGCTGCTTAAACACAAAGATGAAGCATTTGATAAATTTCAGATCTTCAAAGCACTAGTTGAGAATGAATTAGATCTAAAAATCAAGTGTCTCAGATCTGATCGAGGAGGAGAATATACATCAGATGAATTTCTTGAATTTTGTGAACAACATGGCATAAAAAGACAGTTTTCTGTAGCTGACACTTCACAACAAAATGGTATTGCAGAAAGAATGAATAGAACAGTTCAACAAATGGCTAGAGCTATGCTGGATGATTCTGGAACACCTAACATATTTTGGGGAGAAGCAACACATACAGCAGTAAACATTCTCAACAAGGCACATGTTCGTGTAAATAGTGATAAAACTCCATATGAACCTTGGTATGGTAATCCTCTCACTATAAAGCATTTTAGAATTTTTGGAAGCAAATGCTTCATCAAGAATAATGATGAAAAACTTGGCAAGTTTGAACCCAGAGCAGATGAAGGGATATTCCTTGGATACTCCTCTAGGAGTAGGGCCTATAAATGTTATAATAAAATACTTCGGAAGATTGTTGAATGTATTGATGTTGTTATTGATGAGTCTTCTGCAACTCCAAAAGAAGAAAAGAAAACTACAGATGAAGATGATGATGACACATATCCT
This sequence comes from Pinus albicaulis, assembly GCA_034641835.2. NCBI lineage: Eukaryota > Viridiplantae > Streptophyta > Pinopsida > Pinales > Pinaceae > Pinus > Pinus albicaulis. The sequence continues at coordinate 200,159,572 of CM076570.1, forward strand.
TCTACATCAAATAGTAATGATACAAACAGTGAACCCAGTGAAGAACCTGAAGATGGTTTGTTTGAAAAGGCTCCCTCCAGATATGTTCAAAAGAACCATCCAGAATCTCAAATTTTGGGAGAAAAGGGATCAGGTGTACAAACAAGAAGAACTCTTATGGGAGCTTCTAACAATCTGGCATTCCTGTCCACTATTGAACCTCACAGTGTTAGTCAAGCAAGCAAAGATGACTGTTGTATTCAAGCCATGAATGAAGAGCTCGATCAAATTGAAAAGAATCGCACTTTGGAATTAGTACCAAGACCTCATGACAAACAAAACATTGGAACTAAATGGATATTCAAAAACAAGTTAAATGAGAATGGGGATGTTATAAGAAATAAAGTTAGACTTGTTTGCAAGGGGTATGCTCAACAAGAAGGTATAGACTTTGAAGAAACCTTTGCTCCTGTAGCCAGACTTGAAGCCATAAGAATGTTTCTTGCTTATTCAAGCTTCCAACAAATCAGATTTTATCAAATGGATGTTAAATCTGCGTTTCTCAATGGTGATCTAGAAGAAGAAGTCTATATAGAACAACCAGAGGGATTCATTTTGGGAAATGATGAAAAACTTGTTTGTAGACTTAAAAAGGCTCTATATGGTCTCAAACAAGCTCCAAGGGCATGGTACTATCGTCTTGACAAATATCTTCATCAACAAGGATTTTCAAAGGGGTCTACTGACAGCAACTTATACACAAAAACTGAAAATGACAAATTATTGATTGTGGTTGTATATGTCGATGATATCATTTTTGGAAGTAATAAAGAGTCTATGATTCAGAAATTTGCTTCTGATATGCAGCAAGAATTTGAAATGTCTTTACTTGGGGAACTAACATTTTTTCTCGGCCTGCAAGTGCAACAAGGAACAGATGGTATATTATTATCACAAGAAAAGTACCTCAAGCAAATCCTGAAGAAGTATGGCATTGAAAATTGCAAACATGTAAGTACACCAATGATAGCAGGATGTAATCTCAGTTCTAATGATGATTCCCCCACCGTAAATCAACCAAAATACAAATCTATGATAGGAAGTCTACTTTATCTCACTGGGACAAGACCAGACATCATGCATGCAGTCAGGATTGTTGTACGATTGCAAGCTAATCCAAAAGAGTCTCATCTTCAGGCTGTGAAAAGAATATTCAAATATCTACAAGGAACTCAAGATTTTGGACTATGGTACCCAAAGAATGCTGAACTTACTCTTCATGCATACACTGATGCAGATTGGGCTGGAAGTATTGATGATCGAAAAAGCACTAGTGGTGGTGCATTCTTTATGGGGCCCTGGTTAGTATCTTGGTTCAGCAAGAAGCAAAGCTCCATTTCATTATCTACAGCAGAAGCTGAATATGTGGCTGCAGCATCATGTTGCACTCAACTTCTTTGGATGATGCAAACCCTACAAGATTTTCAAATCAGATGTTCACCCCCTATCTCCATTATGTGTGATAATACAAGTGCCATCAGTATCTCAAAGAATCCTGTTATGCATTCTAAAACCAAGCACATTCCCATCAAATATCACTTCTTACGAGAACAAGTGCTTGAGCAAAAGGTGAAATTAGAATATGTTTCCTCCAAAGAACAAGTTGCGGATATATTTACCAAACCTCTACCCAGGGAAGCGTTCGAATATCTCAGACTGAAACTGGGAGTAGTCTCTGCCATGCAGAGGTTCAGGTCTACTTAATTACAGAAGCTTAAATTGGTTGTGAGGTGCCGTCAGGCATCTCTGACTGCACAGGCTCAGGGGGAGCATTGGTCATATGTAAAGGATGAATTGTTGGTCATATTATTAAGATGCAGCATGATCTCAGGGGGAGCATGGCTTCTTGATCAAACTCTTTGCCATTGATGTCAAAGGGGGAGGAAAAGCAACAAAGGGAGTCTAAGGTCATCAGAGGAAGAGTATTGCCATCAATGCCAAAGGGGGAGATTGTTGGAATATTGTCATTGATGGCAAAGGATGTGGCAAAGGCATGGGCAACAGAAGAACAGCAGAATTGCAGAGATCAACGATCAGCAGCAAAGCTCAGAGGAAGAATACATTTACAGAGATAAGCAGTGCTTTGAAGGAAAATTAACAGGTGATGGGCAGAGCCGTTTTAATAGTGGAATGAAGATATTCCCGTAGATTTAATTTATGGAGGAGCAGAGTCATTCAAGACAGTCATTTCGAGCGTTTAAGCCCTCAACAACCAAAATGAATAAAAATTGAATTAAACAGGCGGAAGTCTTTTATTTCTGATTTGGCGGGACAAGTGGTCCCCACCACTTAAGCTCTAAATCGGAATCGCAAGCTATTTTGGTGAAGTAGTGTCTTGTTGATATGGAGTCCTGCGATGCGATGCGATCCAATCGCAATCGCAAATCGCAATGAAAATAAAACATAAAAATTTCTTGTGGATGTGGCAGTGTTCCATAGTGGAACGGTTGTACACAATACAACCAAATGTTACATTATAAATCGCCCCCACCAACAGCCGAGGCCCGTGGGTCCACTTGACCACATGGCGATGTTTTAATGGAATCGCACGTCTTGAATCGCAAGGATCAATTGGCGGAGTTTTGTTATGTGCTCTGATCAAAAGCCGGACCCGATCGAGTTATATGCCTCAGTTTATTGCAAATCGCAACCGAGTTCCCAATCATAATCGGAAGCGCTTAAGTGTTGGGTCCGATTGCACATTGAAATTGGCGGACCCGATGGTGTTATACGATGGAATTAATAGTTTCAATCGCATCCGGGATCTTAATCGCAATAGGAACTTTCCGATTGATCGCATACCTTTTGTAATATGCTGCGATTGAAGTGGCGGACCCGATCTGGTTATATGCCGAAGTTAATATGTGCCAATCGCATCCATGTCCTGATCGCAATCGGAACTTTTCCATGGTGTGCCCCGATTACATTTGTTCAAAGGGCGGACCCGATTGCGTTATGAGCCATGTTTTATGTGGTCATCGCGTCCGGTTGATCAATCGCAATCGCAAGTTTTGTTTGACACCGTCGATCCGCCAACTGCGATGTGGGCCTAGAGTCGAAGATTGAATATTATTTGAAGAACCTGAAAGGTTATATGGATATATATATTACTAATGAGTCAGTGGCACGTTAATGTTTATAATATTATATGGCAGAGACAAAGATTGGGGTTTCAAATTAGATTGGCACAATTATTAATACAAAACGATTGAGATGTATGGTTGTTCCGCTGCGGAACTCACCACATCAACAAGACACTTGCATATGGAAAAGCATTGGATATTGTTTATAAAATCCGAAGGGTTAAACTTTGGGCTAAAGGCTTGGCACACATAGATAATTTGAATTTCCTCGTTTGAATGAAATAAATTAAAAAGAAATTGAAGAGACCCGAGGATAAACTAAAGGGAATATTGACAAAGGAATAACATTAGTGGTTGAGTGGTTTTAGACTCATGGTATTGAGAAAGGCGAGAACTATATAAAGGGAAAATATCATCATTCGAAGTGGACAGAGGTGCGCGAGTGAAGCACGGAAGAAGAGCGAATTCCTCTAAGGAATATATGTATGGACAAACGACGTGCTTAACTGATAATTATGAGTCCATGTTGCACCCATCGAAGGAATGAATCTGGAATTCATTCAATAGAAGAATCAATGAAGAGCTAACGCATGTCTGTTGAAGAATTTTTATCCAGAAAGCCAAACGGGATGTCGAATGCATACATTTTCTGAAGTCTGGGGTTGCGGCTGTGTGATCCAGTCTGAAAATTGATGAAATGAGGTCCACAGTGGTGCTGAAGGTCGAAGCTTTCAGTCAGGGGGTTGTAGCTCCCTTCCAGGAGAGGCTGGTAAACGAGAGAAGGTTGTAGCTTTCTGCAGGTGGGTGCCTGCGTGTTGGTATGATTCTGCACCAGCATATATTGTAAGAAGTTTTCACTATAATAAAATATTGAAGACTGATATTGCAGCAGCGGTGGTTTTCTCCCAAATTGGGTTTTCACTATAATAAAATATTGAAGACTGATATTGCAGCAGCGGTGGTTTTCTCCCAAATTGGGTTTCCACTTTAAATCCTGGTGTCCATATGTGTAGTTCATGTTTGATGCTTTGTTCTGTTATCACTGTTCATGCTTAATGCTTATCTGATGCAATGCTCTAAGTAAAAGATATAATAAGATGGCTGAACGTACATGATTGGATGCAGTAAGAAAGAAAAATTGTTCAGCTTTGAAATACTGATTCACCCCCCCCTCTCAGTATTTTTCCCAAAAATTCTCATTTTTCTTATTGACGATCACATTGAAAAGAAAATCTAGGGCTCATAAAATGTACTGAAACATCACCGTTTTTTTGTCTTCGTCCATTTCAAAAAATAATAAAAAATAGTGATTTAATCTGAAAATTACCGAAAAAATAGTCATTGCACTAGTGAAATCTATGTAGATTATGATGATATGGTTTATTTCCAAAAAATGAATAACTTTCCCTAAAAATAGTTAGGGTTCAAAAAGTGACTATTTATGTTTGCCTAAAAATTTCAAGTATATGCAGTTAGTAAACAACAAATTTAACCCTCTATATGTCAATATTTTTTTTTTCTTTTAAATATGAGTATGGAGGTAAGACAATTCTCTACAAATCTTGTTTTTATGTCAAAGCGTAATTTGCATTGAAAATATGAGCTTAGTGGAGTTGAAGTTGAAAAAAGATAGAAATTTACAATTTTCAACGTAAAAAAAGGGCAAAATGTGTTTCCCAACTTCATGTTTTCACCCAGCCATAGGTTAGAAAGCATTGTACATGCATGGAAAGTGGTTTTTGATATGCTACGGTTAACACAGTAAATCACCTCATTTCTCGATTTGATGAGAAGTAATATTAATGAAGAAAAGCACTTCGTTAACAATGGCTTACTTGATTTTAGTCAAAGGCTTGAATTGTTGTTTGTTCTAGACAAGAAAAACAAAGAAATTACAAATATTAATTGAATGAGATGAGGAAAATCAAAGTTGGATGGTCCAAAAGAATTAGTATGTACACTACAAAACATTATTTCTGAATGTGAGAACATAAATAATAGAAGTGATGTGTTTCTAGAGGCAATACAATTTCTGCAAGATCTAGGTGGTCCACACATCATACAAAAATTTTAATTGATCACAAAATATAAGCTAGCATTTGAATTGGAAAAATAAATGATAAAACGAAAAAACAGTTTGATCATACAATTGATTTTACTACAGAAGAAATTAGCAAATTTCTAGTGGATTCATTAACATTAATGACAAGAAGTTTTTCTTAGTTGCTCAATTACAAGAAGAGACCATGGACATTGAAAAGTATTTATTCCATCAACATGTTAGGCTACAAAGTATAATGGTCCAATGAAAGAATTCATTGAAGATAATTTGGAGTCATTGTTTAAACAAATCATAGATACAGAAGACAACTCATAGTGAAACAATTAGTGTATGCGCCTTCACATATTGTAAGTGTCCTTAAATCTTCACATATTTTTTTCTTTTGATTAATAGTATTCATTCATCGAGATTTGTTAATTTTATTAATGTCACCAAGTGTAGTTGCTCAATATATTTTCTTGTTTTCTTTTTCATTTTACTCTTTCCATATTACAATTTATGGGAGCCAAATCCTAGGTCCCATTGGGACGAACACAATTAATTTTCCCGAATGAAGCAGCAAGTAGTTAAAGAGGGGATTCCATAATAGCAAAGTGAGTGAGCCATTAATAATTTTCATTACTGATGTAAGTGATTCCCACTGAGAATCAAAGTTCTTAAGGATTCGCATACGATCTTGTATGCATCTCTATTATGTATACTTATTTTAATCATAGCTATGATGATTGAAATTTGAAACTCGATACAGTTCTTGTTACTCTGATTATATTGCATAATTTTAGAGACTTATGCTTTGAGCTCTTGTATTATGTGAGGGGTAAATATATGCCAACAACATGAAACATGAAAGTAGTTTTTTTCGTTATAAAACTTGAATAATGTTGACTGTCTTCATATTTTAAATTTGTGTGGAGTGTTGTGCTCCTGAAAATGATTTTATTATGCTTTCCTCGTATCTCTCTATTGTACATAATGGAAGCTATTTACTATATTTCGAAATGAAATTGATATATTGATTTTACGTGATTTCGATTTTGATTGGTTTGGTGCCACATTACACAACCTTTAACCAATTAATTAGTGGTGGAGCTTTGTACAGAGAGCTTGCATTGTTTAGGAAGATTTTATTGTTCGGGGAAATTTCATTGTGTAGAGAGAATTCATAAAAAAATGAACGAAAATTCTACTGTGCATATTTTTTTGGCACATTCTTCCATAATGGGGTAATTTATTGTGCACATCTGAAGCTTTGCAGAAGGAAGTTTGTTTTCCCTCCACATTTTTTACAATGAAAACATTGACTATCACATCACATTATTAAAGATTTTTCATCTTCACATTTCCCTATAATTCTAATACATACTATTGAGTGGATACATGTGCGAAGTGCAGCGATGTCAAAAAAACTTATATGATGAGGAAAGAAAAAACATAGAAAATTCTTTGTACAATAAAACTTTAGACTCCACTCTCGCACTCTGCACTAGACTTGTATTAACATTATACTATTAGTAAACAAATATGAACATTAGACTATTAATAAACATCAACATTAGACATGTCACGATCTCAAATTTGGATGGAGCTTTATGTTGTGTCGATTGAGTCAATTATTAACAGTTTATACATTAATATTAATATTTTAATGCTTTAAGAATCAGTACAAAAGCTTGAAATTTTCTTCCGCACAGTGGAATTCATTGACATTTCCACATATATGCATTTGTGTTTTTGAAAATATACGTTAATATTGATATTTTAGTGCTTTGAAAATCATGATTTTAGATTTAATATTTCAATGCTTTGAAATAATTCCAAGTCAAACAACACTGCTAGATGATAACCAATTTTTCATATATATTGAATTTGGTTCTCAATGAAACCTTGTTGACAGTGTGAATGAAATTGCTCACATCGGAATTAAAAAATGAAAGTTGAATATATTTACCGTAATTATTAAGTTTTCTCAAGAGGGATAAGCAGTGTACGAAGCATTGCTTGTGCAAACAAGCAATGTGTGGAGCCTTGCTTGTGTGGAGCTTTTTTCATAGTGAAAGTTTCACGCAAGCAATGCTCCACATAAATGTAGTAAATATTTTTCATGAAATCAAATGAAGCCTAGTTAAACTCTTAGATCTTACAACGCAGAAGTGGGTCACTTATATTTCTACTCAGGAAAAAATAATCAAATAAATAGAACAAAGACATTACGGAAATGTTAACTATGGACCTTATTGGATAAATTGCAAAAGTTTTAAATGAAAAATAGTTTAAAATTATTTTTGTTTGAGCGGAATAAAAACTCCGCATAATGAAATCCTCACTCAAGAAAGATCCACACATTGAAACATAATAATAACATATTAAAATTAATAGTTTAACATTAGTTTCATCCCTATCGAATAATTTTCCCTATGCATACCCAGTTCTCCTGCACATGCCCCATCCTCTGCACAATGAAACATAATAATATGCATATGCACATCCTTCAGTCCGTAAAGATGAATAGCTCTATAAAATCACATCTCTACGCAACTTCTCTCATTAGTGGTAAAGGCAACGACTATGTCATGAATGCATAATACAATTCCTTCTATGCACAATAAAATATAATAATAATAGACAATAATTTGTGTATGCACCCATCATTCTCCTGCAAATACCTTGTCCTAATTTCATCCCTGCCAAATAAATTTCCCAAATGCACCCTCGTTCTTCCACACATAACCAGTCCTCCATGCACTTAAATATTCGCACAATGAAACATAATAAAATTAATTATTATGTTCTCCTGCACATACCTCGTCTTCCACAAAGATTCATAGCTCTATTAAACTTCTCTCTTGCACATACTTCATTCTCCACATAATAAAAGCTTTGCACAAGAAAATATTTTAACATTAATTTTTTCCCTACCCAATAATGTTCCATATGCACCCCCATTCTCTCACACTTACCATGTCTTACACACAGTAAAAGCTTCGCACAATGAAACATAATAATGTTTACTATCCATCTCCATGTTGCACCTTCATATAAGCACATCACAATGGAAATGAGTCTCAAACCATTCAGTCGAGAAATAGTTTGAGAAATTGGACCAATCTGTGATGCAAGGAACAAACAGGTTCACTCACATAAGCACTATTTGGTCTTCATCTCTCTTCTCCCACACTTACCCTATCATTTGCAAAGATTCATAGCTCTATAAAATCATAACTCTTTCTAATTTCTCTCTCGCACAAGGTTCAATGTTCCCCCATCATGTTTCCTTTGTAAAGGACCTACAAACGCGTCAATTCTATCACCATTGGGCAGAAAAGTAAAACACTATCAGAGAATTCACAAAATCATGAACTGATAGCATAATCAAAACTAGTGAGAACTACAAAATTTCATGAAAATACATATTGAAGAAAATCGCGTGAAAAAATAGGTAATGATCTCATTGATTCATTCTAACAACATTTCCTGAAAATTTAACATACCTTTAAATTTTTGTTTAGCGTAATTGTCTATTGGAAGAAAATAAAAAAAAAACCTTAGTCTCAAAGACATTGTCGTAGAGCTCTAAATTTGTTTTCCTTTTTTTTTTCAAATCTAAGTAGTGAATGACAACGTTTCCTATAGACTTCAGCAACAAAATATGTATCTGGAACAAATTTCGGCAACAATAATGGCCCAGTTTCAAAACCCTAAGTTCATACAAACATATTGTATTCTCTTTCCTCATGTTCCCTTATTCTATATAGGAAAACCTCAACCTCTACACATATTCCAAGAGGCTCTTGTCCAGTTACCATGCAATACACATGTATTACAAACACATATTGAATTAAACAAATATTTAAAGAATATTTGTGCTTCCACAATATAGAATACCAAAATTGTATTCATTCCTTGCCAAATATCTACTTTGAACTAACGATCTTTGATCATTTTTACCACGTTTCATTATCCGAAGCTTTTGTTGTAAGGAGTTGTAATTGTGTGTCGACGGTGAAGGGGAATTTGTTCGACTAGTGCCCGATATCGTTTTCATATATTCCATATTAAATTAATATTTCAAAGCTATTTGCACATATTTATTCACTTATGACACTTTCTCATATGAAAATAATAATAATAATTTTGAAGAACCGTCTTCTTCACACTGTACAATGGTACATTGGATCAAATTTGTTTAATAATGATAAACTTTTATTACTAGTAGCATTTTTTTCGTGAACGAAATGTGTTAACAACTTCCTACTTTGCTCGAAACTATAGCACTTTCCTCGTAGTCAAAATCCGTTGACTAATGATTTTTTGTACTACAATTATTCCTATTAGCACATTGAACTCCATTGACTATCTAATATGTATGTTCAATATTTATAAGGTAACTTGGCAACTATAACCACTAATTTTGGTTGGGTTATCTATAGAAGCATTCACTAGGTGTTCATCATGCGAGCTTCTTAGCATACATGTTACGAAGGCATGTTAAATTACCTTTCTAATGAGTTGGCTACAAATAGAATCCTCATGTGGACTTTACGATATTGCTTTGGTAGTTGTGTTGAGTTGCTCAAATACCATCTTTTTACCAACATTTCACTTCACTTTCAGTTCACTTTTAAATCATATTTCTCTTTCACATACCCTTACATTAAACTATTTTCATTATTACACAAGTTTTAGACTTGCTATTTTCCAATGCATCCATTTTAGTGTTTTTGAGTGAATTTATGATTAAATATTGAAAAATAACAGGTTTTAACTTATATATGAAATAGGGATGAGTTTCATGATGTTTGTAGGTGTATTTAAAGACTCTAAAAAAGTCATATTTGACCACCAAGCCTCAAATTCGAATTTCTTCTTCAACCCCTTGAAAATTTGATGAATATTTGGGAGATTCCTTCAAGCATACTTCATAGAGAATAATCATGGAAGTTTTGATAATATTTCTCATCAAATATTAGATATTTGTGAGAGGATTTGTAGATTTTACTTGCTAAGTGTTAACACATGGTTGTAACCACATGAGATATTTGTGGATCTAGGAGAGATTTGTGGATCTCAAATATTTGTTAGTTATCTCAAGTTTATGTATAAATAGTAGTCCCTCCTCCATTCCAAAGGGAGGACTCTTGGAGCATGTATCCAAATTATGATGAAATAGAAATATAAATATGTCTTTTACATAAATTTCCATTCTATAGTTTTATATGTTAAATTCTTTAATTTAATGTATAAATTTATGGAATAGTTTGTTAATTTTCTCTTAGGAGAATTGGGCTCACTCCAAATGGATCAAGGAAGCATTCTATTTACATTTATGCATTGTTGTAAATATATTTTAGCATCTTCATTTTATGTGTTAAGATTGTATTTCTTATTTTAATCATTTCTGAATATTTATTGTATAAACTCACTTGCATGCCATGGCCATTTAGATAGTGAAAATGGTTTCTTTTGAATGATAAGATTCAATAAAGAAGGAAAAACAAGGTCTCTAAGTTAGAGTCTCTTATTTGTCAACTATGTTTGAATTGAAATCGTTATTCACTTTTTCACATGCTTTCTGATCCGGATTTTATGCAGGAACGCAACAGAATAAAGATATAACCATAGATACAGAGATGCAGCGGAAATAATGCTTCATTTTTATTAATAAAAGAAGGACTGCAATAAGCTTACAAACATAATGGAAGCAAGCTAGGGCGCTGGTAGCGTATCTCTGAGAAGAGATGTAGCGTATGCAGGCCTCTAAACTGTGTTACATTGAGGCTCGCAGGCCTATTACAGACATAATGGAAATAAAAGAGCTATGGTACTGGCAGCGTATCCCTGAGAAGAGATGTGGCGGCTACCAGCCCTTGAAATGTGTTACAATGCAGACATGATGGAGATGTGGCGAGCTAGGGCACTGGTCGCGCTTATCTCTGAGAAGAGATGTGTCGGCTCCTAGCCCCCTGAACTGTGTTATAATGGAGGCTCGCGGGCCTATTACAGACATAATGGAAATAGATGAGCTAGGGTACTGGCAGCGTATCCCTGAGAAGAGATGTGGTGGCTACCAGCCCCTAAACTGTGTTATAATGGAGACATGATGGAGATGGGGCGAGCTAGGGTACTGGTAGCGCTTATCTCTGAGAAGAGATGTATCGGCTCCCAGCCCCCTGAACTGTATTACAATATAGACATGATCAGAACAAGCGAGATAGGGCACTGGTAGCGCTTATCCCTGAGAAGAGATGTATCGGCTCCCAACCCCCTAAACTGTATTACAATGTAGACATAATGGAGATGAGGCGAGCTAGGGCACTGGTAGCGCTTATCTCTGAGAAGAGATGTATCGGCTCCCAGCCCCCTGAACTGTCTTCCAATGAGGCCCGAGGGCCTATTTATTGTTGAGAAACAATGTAGAATCCGAAACGTCCAAAACCCTAACCGTAGGAGATGAAGCGCCAAAACTGTGGGTCCCGTTTAGGTAAATTGGTGGTTCAACTTCCCGGGGGCGTAACTTTGGCATCCGATCTTCGTTTGACGCGCTCAATAGCTCGTTAGAAAGATCTATCCGAGGAGTACAATTTTGGAACGGGCAACATTGGTCCATGGACCCATGTTGCCCTCCGTTTTCCCAAAAAACGTCGTTTAGGGCCTCAAAACGGCTCCGGAAGTTTAAGACCCGAAAAACTGCTAAAAATAGTAAGTTGTGCCGAAACTTACAAACTAAAATAACCGATGGTGGGGGTTCAAATGGACTTGATGGGTGGCCATCAATATCCACCTGGATTATTAATGCCCCAAAACGGCTCCGGGTGTGCAGGACCCGAAAACCTGCTATAAATAGTAAGTTGTGCTGAAGCTGGAAAACTGAAAGAATTGATGCTGCGGGTCCAAATGGAATAGGTGGGAGGCCACCGATATCCACCTGGATCACTTTCCTAGATTAGATATTCTTTATTTCTATACTTTGGTAAGTAAAAATTGGTTTTTGTTGAATTACTACAAGCAATAAGCCTAGGACAACCAGGACCTCTCAGACAAGAGCCTCCTCCTTGTTATCTAAAGTTGAATAAGATCATTGTTCACTTTTTCATATGCTTTCATAGAATATATTTACATTCTTTATTTATAATATTTCCTAAAATAACTTTTCTTGCTTTGATAAAAGGAGCTTTGATAGAAGGAGCTTTGATAAAGACATGCATTGATCAATTTGATGAGACAATTTCATTATAATAGTGTTTTTATAAAATATCTTTTAGGTTTAATTTTCATGTAAGTTTGTTTTACTTTTGTCATTAGGAATACTTTAACAACTTGATTGTTGATTTGACTTGTGGGGTACTATGGAAGACCTCCTGTAAGGGATCTTAGTACTTTCTTTCCTACAAAAATTGAGCATTGTTAAGGATGTTATAGGTTTATTTCATGCAAATAGGATAGAATTAGATAGATTTAAGATCCATATACTTTGGTGTGCTTCTAAGACTACTGACCCAGATTGATATTAAAATACATGCTCTAATTTATCCCAATAAATTAGATTGAAATTTTTGGTGATGTTGTCGGGGAAGCACATTTAGATAGAGCTAGTTATAAGGTTTATGATTAGATATATAAATTAGGAAAGTAGATACCCAAAACAAACCCTCCAATCACTAACAAAACCCCACTAACTACTAACCCATTTTCAAAACAAGATATAGAAAACATGATGTTAAATAATTCATTTAGAGAAGGAGGGTATGTCACCACAAGGATCTTCTTAAATTGTTTTCCACAATTTAGAATGTCCACTAGGAATGAATCTTCATTTCAAAAGATAGAATATGAGAAAAACACTCATGAAGAGGATCCACAAGAAGAGAACCTAGAAGCTTCTTTTAATTGTCTTTGTAAGGAGACCAATGAGTCATGGATCACACACAATGAAGATCAAACATTAGAGCTATAAATTGACAAATTTCTAGCATGTGTATTACAAGATCCCTTGTGCATTCACAATTTTGAACAAATTTTACAAGAAGAACTTTATGGTATGACAGTTGAGGAGAACCAAATACTTAAATATCACATTCAAACTTGGTTTCAACTAGCCATTGCGCTACAACACCACTCCATTTTTCCACATTACTTAGCATCAAATCTTTATGATTAACTAACTTTTCATGTCCATGTATTCATTAAGGTATATTTTTCAAACTTGGATGTGAGTCTACTTATGATCTTGTTACACAAATGGATGCATTGAAAATTATCTTATACTTAAGATAATGAATTTTCTTTTTCAAATTAGAGTAGGATAGAATCAACAAGTAAAACCAAGCTTGCTAGTGCTTTTGTTTTGAAATTTGATTTCACTTATTTTCTTGAAATTTTCATTTGGTGGTGTAATAAGAATCACCTTGTTCACCAACCATTAGCAAGAAGATATACAATAAAATGGATGTTTGTGAAGGAGAACAAGTAGAGTTTAGAGATATAAAATTTGAGGTTTCAGATCAATTCTTCTTACATTGTTTTTCAAATTTCAAATTTCAATTGTATAAAGAATTGAAAAAAAAAATTTAAGTATGCTCTCTTCTTGCGCCTTACGCAACTTAGAAGATCATAAAGGAAAATTGGATAAGTAGGTTTGAAATTTCACAATAAAAAAATGACTAGGAGATCTAAATTTGTTATTAATTCTAAAAAAAATGTGCTTAAATTTTGATCTCTAGCTTTTTTTTGTCTCAAAATTTGCTCAAATTATTTATTTTTCTTTATTTAAAAAAAAAAAAACTTTTTAAGTTTTATTCATAAATTCTAGGCCCTAGCCTCAACTAAATTTTCCCTAGGAAGTGGAATAGGTTCATGGATGATACTTATGTCATATTGCCCAATGGCCGCAAGAAATTAGATATGTTTCTTGGGCACCTCAATTCGCAGTCAGATTCCATCAAATTCACGATGGAATTTGAGGTTGATGGCTGCCTTCCCTTATTATATATCCTTCTTTCTAGAAATGAGGATGGTTCCATTTCTCGCCAAGTTTTTCGCAAGAAAACTCACACGGAATAGTATCTTCATGCTGGTTCCTATAATTTTCATGCTCAGAAATTCGGTGTTATTTGCACTCTTGCTACTCGTGCTCTAATAATATCTGATGAAAACCACTTAGAATCGAAGAAATCTCATCTTCTTGATGTTTTTGAAAATAATGGTCACAATAGATCTCAAGGCCTTATATCCTTTCGAAAAGCCTATAAAGGGTTGAGTGGAAAATCTACCTAGGTGGATCCTATTTCCAAGGTCCATCTCCCATTTATCAAAGGGAAAACGAACAAAATTGCCCATTTCCTTAGAAGAAATAATGTCTCCTCTTCATTCAAACCTCTTTGTACTATTAGAAATTCTCTTGCATATGTTAAGGACCCTATCGACCCTAAGGACATGAAAGGATTTTACATGATTCCTTGTTCCTATTATACTCCCTATATTGGAGAAACAGGTCGATTGATTAGACAGAGAATCCAGGAGCATGTTGCAGACATTAGACACAATCGGTCCCGCACCTCAACTCTTGTGGAACATTTGGAAAAACCGTGTTAACATGTATGCATTGAGGACTCCAAAGTCGTTGCTAAAGTTGATCACTTCCACCATAGGAAGTTGAGGGAGGCAATTGAAATTGAAATGCATGCTGAGAATCTCAACGGAGATGATGGTTGGAAATTAAGTAAGAGCTGGACTCCAGCTCTCTCCAGGTAATTTATTTCCTTGTTGAGACTCTTAATGCATATGGTATTTTTATTCCCCTGTCTTTGTTTTTAATTTCCTTGTCCTTTTTATTATTATTATTCTCATTTTCTTTAATGTTTTTATATTTATTATATATTATCTTTGGATTACAATAAATAATATATATATATATATATATATATATATATATATATATATATATATATATATATAACTTTTTAACCCCCTTTTTATATAAAAATTTTATCTTCACTCTTTAACTCAATATTTTACTATTATATATATATATTTATAAAAATATTTTATTTATTAAATAATTATTTAATTTTTTTAATTAATAATATTTCTTAACAATTAAATTTTTTTAATAATTTTTCCTAATAACTAATTTACTAATTTAAATAATGATTAGTTTTCAATGACTATTTCCGGGCAATGATGCATCCCCACTATTTATTCATTAAGATCGATTAGCTTCTCCACCATGTTCTAAGGATGAACCACATTAATTGGTTCGAAATGCCGACCAAATCTTAATGATGTGATTAATCCGAAAGACATTCATTTAATTTAGGTCCTTTTAAATTAAAAATTAAAAATGCATAAAAACTAAGAACAAAACACAAATAAGAAAACATTAAAAACAAAATCATTTTAAAAAATTAATGAAAAAAAAAAAACATAAAAAAATAACTATAAAACAAAAACACATAAAAATTAAGAATAAAACAATTAAAACCAAACCATAAAAAACCAAACCAAAACAATAAAATAAAAATATATAAAATAAAACAATAAAAAAGGCATAAAACCAAACCAACTTACCTTACCACAAAACATTTAAAATGAAATACAAAATCAATGCATAGTCTTTAAAAACTCATTGAATACAAAACAAAGTCCAACACAAAAACACACCATTGACAAGTGAATTAAATAAGACAAGGTTAGTCGTTGGTATGACGTAGAGGTACAAACACACATTTATGAATGGAAAATCTGTTTTTGTTTTCCCCATTTCGACTTTAGCCTCTTGTAAAAACCTGCCATAAAAAAATTGTAAAATGATTCGTCAGAGCTCTGAGCTTAGGCGCAATGGCTGATTTGTATAAAAATGATAGAAAATTGTTGAAATCGAGGGTGGTGATGGTGAAAATGCAACCTTGAAATCCATTGTTTGAAGTGGACTCCTGCAAAAACAAAAACAAAAATGTGATTGTGCAATCGTTTGAGATGTGGCTTAATAACTAAAATAATAAATGGTAAGCTTGTTCATTAGATCCATTTTTACATGGTAAGAGGATGATTTTGAATCAAATATAATATCTCGGTGTTGTTTCAGAAACATTACAGGTGGGCATAATGGTTGGGTGGTTGGAAAATAAACCGAAATCTGAAGAAAATCGACAGAAATTTCAAAACCAACGCGCTCGTCGTTTGGTTGCACTATTAAATATTTATAAGTTAAATAAACTTATTTTCCATTTCATATCATGGCTTAATTTTTTGGTATAGTGGCTAAATCCTTGAATGGTGGACAGGAGGTTGTTAGTTCGAATCATGGTGGCGGTGGCTTAGTTAAATGTTCAATGTGTCTTTTATACTAATTATTCAACAATTTTCTGTGATGTGGCAACTCATGATTGGCCCACATGGCATTCCATCACTGGACAATTTTTTGTGATGTGGAAACTCACGATTGGCCTACAAGGCAGCCCATCACTGGTCCACCGAGTGATGACATTGTTTAGTTAGCAGTTGACCAATCATTTCATATTCAATCACCATATCGCGTGTTGCCACATTATCATCCAGTCAACGATCGTGGTACTTTCAGTTTTTCCACGTGGCACCTTTGCACAATTGTTTTCATTGTTTCCTAAAAACCTCAAAAGGGCATAATTTTCTCATACGATGTCCATTTGAGGCAACTCAAACGTCATTGAAAAGATCTCGACAAAAAATTTGAGACAATAAAAAATGGTCATTTTTTATGGATTTTACATCAATTGGACTTGTGAAACATCATTATATCATTAAAACATGTTTCTAATATGAATTTTCTTTAACTTGGTTTTTGAATCACTAAAATTGGGCATCAAACGAAGACATTATCAACAAAACACTGACAGGTCATCCAAGGTACCACTTCTTGGCAGGTAAAAGTGCATTTCATTTTTATTTGTCTTCCTTGAATTTGTTTTATTAGCATTATTTATGAATTTATTGCATATATATCATATGAATAGAGACTGATCACCTCTCTCCTTATAAAATCTTAAGTTTTATTGCAGATGAGTTATGGATTTTTGCAGGTTTCAAGATGATAAAAGAAGATCAATTTATGCACAAGTGGTTCTCAAAGACCAATTTATTTTTGAAGAAGAACAAGAAGAAGTCAAGTCCATATCAAATCACATCCATAATTCGATTGCTACTCATTCATTTTCCTCTTTCTAAGCTTACAGTCCATCCATGAATTTCCATCTTTCTACTACTATGTCATGACTGCAAAACCATTTTCTCTTTGCAAATTTCACACTTTCTTATCTCACTTACATTTCATCTTTAACCCATGAATAAAGTCAAGCAGCGCACTTACAATGTTGAGTTACCCCATTGTCATTTTCCCTTTTTAAAATAAAACCTACTTCATAATTGAAAACCTTCCATCCATGGTCCTCTAAATCGTTATTTTATACTCACGTTAGATGATGGGGGATTCATTGAGGCTCTCATTCTAGAAATTTTTGACCCATCGACTTCAGCATATAATCTGGGTTCAAGACTAGAGTTCCTTTTAGTACTTTAGGGCTTGCATCCCTTAATGGAAAGTTCTCTTGCCAATGAAAATTGAGAATACATCAATGTCGCCTATTTGTTGGATCTTCTAGGTGACGTGACTTCAACTCATTTATCCATACCTAGGAAGATGTACTTAGGCATCTTGACTCTCATTGACATTAATGGTGAGTAGCCTTGTGTTGTTTAACGCAATTCATTAATGATAGGTAAACCAACAATTTCTTTCTATGTTCGACATCAACAGAATTTATTCACATAGAAAATAATTATGTCACGATGCAAATATGAATAAAGACTATATGGTTCCATGACACTTACATCAACTTGTAGCAGTGTTCCAATAAATCAAAATTTAGCTCCAGAATTCAGTATCATCATTTTAGTTCCAACAATAAGACGGTACAAATGTACCAATTTCATATATCATTCTATGTTCATACAACAAAGCCGATCAGATTGTTTACTTCAATATCGATCATCGATGATCCAACAATAACATCCAAAAAGCTTCCAACCATATAAATATCTCTCATGTTCATATCTTAGGACCTTCTCAGGTAGGTGAAGATATGTTGTTTTCCACTTTTTAATCAATAATTCCTTGAATTATAAAATACATGTATTTGGAAAATTTCCCTATTTGTCCTTATGTATCCTCCCCTATTTCATGTCATTCTATGTCTTTCTTATTTGATACATTTTCCAAGGATGTAAAACACCTTCAATTCATTAGGGGAATTTTGAGGTCTAAAATGGGCCTCCTAAGGAAATTATAAAATAATAGTGGAAATAGTAAAACAATATTTGATTACATCATCAAATTTTAGAGGGAAAAAAAGAAAAATCTATTTTTTCAACTCGTATTTTGAACTTATCTCCCTAAGGTTTTACTCAAATTTCGAGCAGGAATACTCGTTAGATGCAAAATTTAATTTCTCGTCCAAAGAGTACCCATGTTGCATACTTTTGATGTACTCTACTACATGAAAAATAAAAAATACATGAAAAACGGGATTGCAATCACGTTTTTTCATGTATTTCTCATTTTTCGTGTAGCATGGTCCATCAAAAGTATGCAACATGGATACTCCTTGGATGAGGAATCAAATTTTTCATTCAAACAACACTCCCACTCAAAATTTGAGTAAACCCTTAAAGAGATAAGTTGAAAATTCGAGTTCAAAAAGTAGTTTTATTATTTTTTTATTTTTTTATCTTTTTAATTTTTTACTCCAAAAATGGTGAATCATCCCCCATGGTTTACATCATCATCTTGAATCCTATTGATTCTCATAAAGTTTATTTTGGTTGTACATTTTTCTTAGGAGGCCCATTTTAGACCTCAAAATTTCCCTAATGGGGGATAATATTCATCATTCCTTATATTCATTACACTATTTGTTGATCTCATATTTCATAACCTCATATACTATTCACCAACATGTATTTCCCAATTGAAAGTTGTTGTTCTTATAAACACCTTGATTGAATTCCATAATGCATCATTGGTTTTCATATGAAGCATACACTCCTAAGCAAAACTACCATTTGGAGGATGTTCCAAATATTTTTTGTAGCCATAGGAACATAAACTTTCAATAAACTATCCATAATTTTGTGGTTGCCTATACATATCCTATTTAAAGAGCATGTTTTTCACAACAATTTCAAGCAAATGAGGCTAAAAATATTTAATGGTTGATGAACACATTACCAAATCATCATTTGGAATGTATTCATATGGTTGAATTTTCAAGATCATTCTTTGTTGTAGTAAGAAGAAGATTAAAAAGGAAAGTTATGTCACACAAGAACCAACACTTGCAATATTTATGGCTGTCAAACAATAACCAACCCTAAGAAAAATGTTGCTACACATCATAAAAGAAGACTGCATCACACAATTCAAGAAATTCAATGCAAGAATGCAAGAGTACATTCAGTGACATTCAGTTGGGGGGAATGTTGAGTCGCTCAAATACCATATTTTTACCAACCTTTCACTTCACTTTTAAATCATATTTCTCTTTCAATACCCTTACATTAAACTATTTTCATGATTACACCGGGTTTAGACTTGTTATTTTCCAATGCTTATGTTTTAGTGTTTTCGAGTGAATTTATGATTAAATATTGAAAAATAACATGTTTTCACTTATATATGGAAGAGGGATGAGTTTCATGATCTTTGTAGGTGTATTTGAAGACTCCAACAAATTCATATTTGACCACCAAGCCTCAAATTCGAATTTCTTCTTCAACCCCTTGAATATTTGATGAAGATTTGGAAGATTCCTTCAAGCTTACTTCATGGAGAAGAATCATGGAAGTTTTGATAATATTTCTCATCAAATATTAGATATTTGTGAGAGTATTTGTATTGATGTTACTTTCTAAGTGTTAACACATGGTTGTAACCACGTGAGATATTTGTGGATCTAGGAGACATTTGTGGATATCAAATCTTTGTTAGTTATCTCAAGTTTATGTATAAATAGGTGTACCTCCTCCATTCCAAAGGGAGGACTCTTGGAGCATGTATCCAACTTATTATGAAATAAAATAGAGATTTCTCTTACATAAATTTTCATTCTTTAGTTTTAGATGTAAATTTCTTTAATGTAATGTATAAATTTATGGAATAGTTTGTTACTTTGCTCTTAGGAGAATTGAGCTCACTCCAAATGGATCAAGGAAGAATAGGCTATTTACATTTTTGCATTGTTGTAAATATATGTTAGCATCTTCATTTTCTGTGTTAAGATTGTATTTCTTATTTTAATCATTTTTGAATATTTATTGTATAAACTCACTTGCATGCCATGGTCATTTAGATAGAAAATGGTTTCTTTTGAATGATTAGATTCAATAAAGAAGGACAAGTAGGATCTCTAAATTAGAGCCTCTTCTTTGTTAACCAGGATTGAATTGAAATCATTGTTCACTTTTTTCACATGTTTTCCTAGATTAGATTTATATGCTTTATTTCTATTCTTTGGTAAATTAGATAAGCGAAAATGGTTTTTGTTGAATGACTAGAAGCAATAAGGAGTGACAACCAAGACCTCTGAGACAAAATCCTATTCCTTGTTATCTAAAGTTGAAAAAGATCATTGTTCACTTTTTCATATGACTTCATAGAATAGATTTACATGCTTTCTTTATAAGATTTCCTAAAATAGCTTTTCTTGCTTTGATAGAAGGAACTTTGATAAAGCCATAAATTGATGAATTTGATGAGACACTTTCATCATAATAATGTTTTATAAAAGATATTTTAGGTTTACTTTTCATGCAAGTGTGTTTTATTTCTGTCATTAGGAATACTTTAACAAATTGATTATTGATTTGACTTGTGGGGTACTACGAAAGACCTCCTGTAAGGGATCTTAGTACCTTATTTCCTACAACAATTGAGCATTGTTAAGGATGTTCTAGGTTTAGTTCATGCAAATAGGATAGAAATAGCTATATCTAAGATCCATATACTTTGGTGTGCTTCTAATACTACCAATCCAGATTGATATTAAAATATATACTCTATTTTATCCCAATGAATTAGACTGACAAGTTGCATGATGTGAGAGATTATCTCTGCAAGCTCATTTGGAGAAAAAGTGTGAAATGTATAGCATTTTTGACATGTAAATAGTGCATTGTTTGTTCTATAAGCAAGTTGTTAGAATGTTCATACAATATATGGTACAATCTTATAGAAATGATGTACAAAGTTCAAATATTGTATAATGTGATAATACTAAACATGTTTACGCAAAATGTGTTACTATCATATAGTTCTTACGTCTAAATTACTTCCATGCTATGAAGTTATAAATTCTTATTTTTCTTATTTATGTATATTTGATCTAACTCATATTTTCATAGCAACGGAAATGAACACAAGCATAATAGATACTGTTAAGGACAACGATAACTTTCCTAAGAAGTATGTTTCTATTCTATTTATTGTACTTTTATTATATTTGCATTACATGGTCCAGTGTGTATAAAAGAAAAACCTTTTCAATTTTCAGAAAACATATGACACAGATATTTGGATCCAAGACAACAATTACAGGCAAAAAGGTACTTTGAACATTTTTATAAAACATTTGTATTTACTTAAACTAAAATCTATTTAGATTTATGTACTCCAGTAATGACTTTGAGTTAACCTATATTGTTTTCATTAGACATTTATTACTTTTTATTCAATTATAATTTCCTTTTAAGCAGTGATTTTAGTGTAGTATTTGTGAATAGGTAAAAAATATCGAATTTATATGATGTCATGGTAGAGATGGATGATAATGTAGAGATATCAATTAGCTGTACTATAGAAAAAATATTACAATAGACAAGACTAGACCAATAGAAACCAATGAAGAAATAAAGAAAATTAAGTAATTATGCGCACATTTAATTAATTTTGTATCATACTTTCTCTTCTTCTTCTTTTTATTCTTTTTTTTGTATTTTTTTTTTTTTAATTTCAATTCAATGCTCATGACTAGGAAAAAATAAATTGAGTCTGTTTTATTGTTGATCGAATATATCATCTATAATATAACTGGGAGGATTTTCATGGTGTTGTCTTGGTTACATATCGAATATTTTTTGACAAAGAAAACAAGACAAAAGAAATACTTTGTGCAGACTTAACATATAAGAAAGCATAAATGACAATAACATTGTTTGTGCCAGCACAATTAATCGAACAACATGAGTCAAAACTTATTGCAAATGTTGGTGTTTCTATTAAAAATTTCAAAATAATTCAAAAGCATAAATATGATAGTGGTGATTGTGAAAAAAATATTTATCTAAATATTTTATGTAATGTAGAAAAAAAGTTTCATGTTTGTGCAGAGTATTTATTCTTTCCAAATATGACTATTGCAATATTGTCACGTAATGACGATGTGTTTCTTGTAGGCACAATCGTTGTTATTGCAATTTCGGTAATGCACACAATAATGCAATATGTACTAGAAATCAAATACGGCAATGCAGAATAGGACAAGGCAACAAGAAGCTTTAATTTATTTGAATGTTTTATTGTTACTAAGTTATTGTCCATTTGTTTCTTTTTTTCCTTAGGAAAAACCAATTTTCATTGAAATAAAAAACGAAGTTACATATTTGTAGTTGTGTATACCCCAATGTTCAGGAAAATTTATTCTTCATCTGTTATACGGTTTTCATATTTTTTTTACAAATATTGCATATGTAATAGGTTCAATTACATGATAAATTTTCTTCAACATTTGTTTCAATTCAGAGAGAATTGCAACAAAACGTTTTTCTATTACTAAAAAATATAGTTAGAAAACAAGAAAGAGTTTTTCGAACTTCACAATCGACAATCAAATGTCCATTGAAAAAAAGAAAGAAAGTAGAAAATCTTTAAAAAATGCTTTCCTCACCAAGTGGAATATGCACAATAAACTATGCTATATTGTTTATATAGACATGGATATAGAAAAAGAAATAAAAAGACATTTGATTTCATGTTACTTAGTATTTTTTTTTCTATATAAATTTTCATTAGAGACATTTTGAGGTCTTAAATGGGTCTCCTAGGGAATATTATAAAATAATAGTGGAATAATAAAATAAGATTAGATTGCCTCATCAAGTTTTGGAGGGAAAAAAAAATAGTTTTTCAACTCGTATTTTCAACTTATCAACCTACATTTTTACTCAAATTTTGAGAGGGAGCACTCGTTATATGCGAAATTTAATTTTTCATCCAAGGAGTACCCATGTTGCATACTTTCGATGGACTCTACTACAAGAAAAATATGAAATACATGAAAAAATATGATTGCAATCACATTTTTCCATGTATTTCACATTTTGCGTGTAGTAGGGTCCATTGAAAGTATGCAACATGGGTACTCCTTGGATGCAAGATTAAATTCTACATCCAACGGTTGCTCATGCTCAAAATTTGAGTAAAATCGTAAGGAGATAAGTTGAAAATACGTGTTGAAAAAAGTATTTTATATTTTGACATTTTTAATCCAAAAATGGTGAATCATCCCCCATTGTTGACATCATCATATTGAATCCTATTGATTCTTATAAAGTTTATTTATGTTGTACATTTTTGTTTTGAGGCCTATTTTTTAACTCAAATTTTCTCTAATGACAGTACCTGACAGCGATTAGTGCATATATGAATCCAATCGAGACTATATGTGAAAAATGCAGTACACCAATTACAAGTGCTATAAATATGAATAAAACTTTGCTTTATTGCATCGCTTGCAAGAAGGACACTCAATTCCTTTATTTCAATCAGTTAAACTGCATCAAACATGCAAATGAAAGGACTTAAAATATAGTGTATTTTGAGGGGTGTGGAACTAGAAAGGATATTACTTACACTATGAAAAATTTCCTACAAGCAATATTGTGCAAAAAATAGATATGTTATTGAAATCTTGTCCAATTTCGAGACACATGGCACATTTACAATAGACCATAAAAATGTAGTTATACATATACAATGATGGTTTTCTTTGTTTGTATTGTCAAGCAATCTGTTAACAACACAGTTCTCGTTGCTTGCATCGCCAAGAATCCTAACATTTTCTTAAAGTTTTTGGTTCAGGAATTACATTTTTGTCGAACAACTCTTTTGTTTTACTAGATAATTAGGATCTGATTACACATTGTCAATCTGTATAATTACTTATGAGAATAAGATTAACAATCATAATTAGAGAAAACAAGGTGATTTCTTCTACTAATGCAATTGCTACTATGACATTGTACAAGAATGTATTCCAATGAACTATTTTTTCTAGCTTTATGTTTTGTACTATGCTATGTCGTCTTTTCTTTCTTGTAATCTCATTTCTTACATTATTTTATTGATTTATAAATTTGCAAGTTCTATAACTATTGAGACAATAATGCAAGTTAGTTATGTGGTATTTTACAACTTCGTTAATCATTTTCTGGTGACGTTGTTATTAATTAATGGACTTTACAATCACAGTTTTCTTTGTTTACAGTTTCAACCAATCCAGTATCCTTTCTATTAAAAATTCATTTCATGCAAGATTTAAACAAATATCTAAATAAATCATTGTCATACAGAGCTGAAATGAATTTCTCAATCGGATAAGCAAGAATATAATATAAATTATAAAACATGATGCATTTATACATATGTTTGTGATCCAGAATACTCTTATATGTTTTTTTACTTTAACTTTGTTGAGAATATTACAATAGATAGCTTTTAGCACAAACCGAATTTCATAATTGATTCAGAAAATAGAAAAAAATGGTAACGATTTCTTTATTAATTAACCATTGTTTATGTAAAATAATGCTTCTAGTGGATATAATATAAATTATAAAACATGATGCATTTATACCTATGTTTGTGATCCAGAATACTCTTATATGTTTTTTTACTTTAACTTTGTTGAGAATATTACAATAGATAGCTTTTAGCACATACCGAATTTCATAATTGATTCAGAAAATAGAAAAAAATGGTAACGATTTCTTTATTAATTAACCATTGTTTATGTAAAATAATGCTTCTAGTGGCTATGTTTCTATATTCAAGAACCGATTTCTTTGTTCATGTTTTGTAAGATCTCTTCTGAAAACATTTTTACAGCATCTATTCCATCTTTGAATTTCCTAAGTGTTTGTTGAAGTTCTAGCATTTTATCCTTTAGCATTAAAATATCTTGACTAATCATTAAAATATCTTAGCTAAGAATTAAGATATCTTGGCTCTCTACATGTACCTCTTCCTCTACGCTCCTTCCATTGTTTCTTTAGGACATTTGTTCGTTGTTAGTAACAAATTCAAAAAACAATAGACAAATTATAAAGAAAAACATTAAAACACTTAGCAGTTTCAAAACAACAAAGTAAGTTGATTTCCTATAACTTACTAACGAGTCTAGAACATAATGAACATTGAAAAATTTATTTTATAGGAAATATTCCTACATATAATGTGTCGGAGGAAATAAGTCATCTAAATCACGAATTGACATCTAAGTTCTGAAATGACATTTGAATTACTATCGATTTTAATGGTATTCATTAACCAATGATCATCATCAATATGGCTAGTAATGATGTTCCTGATATTTAATCATAAAACGCTGTCATGGTATATGTTACTTTATATCAAATATGTATTACTTAAATTCCAATTTTACATATTCCAATTGATACGATTATGTTTCATGATTGACTTGTTTTACATGCTTTACAAATCAATATCGGGATACTATTTTGCTAATATCATAAACCATATTATATTTTATTAACTAAATCTCTTTTTCCAAGAAATAAATAAAAAATCCATATTTATTCACTGAACCA
Organism: Pinus albicaulis; assembly: GCA_034641835.2. Lineage (NCBI taxonomy): Eukaryota > Viridiplantae > Streptophyta > Pinopsida > Pinales > Pinaceae > Pinus > Pinus albicaulis. The sequence continues at coordinate 200,185,666 of CM076570.1, forward strand.
ACATGTATTCAGCTCATTTACTATGTAGACTTTCCTTTCTATTGTCCAAATTTTACTTTGCGAAAGATGAAGTGATTTCAAATCTTAGACGTCAATTCGTGACTTGGATGTCTTATTTCCTTTGTCGCATTATCCAAATATTAAATTATATTTGTTCACTGAAATAAGTAAATTAGGTCACATTTTATAACATTGAATGGTTTATGTTGTTTTGCCTTGAGGTAAAAACTAGAATTCCAAAAATATTATAATGTTTCCTTCACAATAAAAGCTTTGATTACATTGCCAAAAAAACCATCATGCTCTGAACATCATCAGAAAGCTATGACTAAATAACACCATCCATTTCCATATTGCACTTTCATATAGGCACAACATAATAGAAATGATTCTCAAACTATTTAGTCGAGAAATAGCCTTTGAAATAGATTAACTCTTCCATCGAATAAACAGAATCAGGTCCATTCACATAACTATCATTTGGCCTTAAACCTAGTGTCTAATACGTAAATTGTATTTCCTCCACATATCCTCCATTTATGACTAACCTTTATGATTGCTTATATGTACAAGAAAAATAAGGATCACTTTTAAAAGCATTATGTATTCTTCAATTCACTGAATAAATATCGAAGGAAGTATCTTATAATATCAATAGATACGATTTTATTGATATGTTTCAAACCAGTAATCATTACACAATGCATTAGAGTAAATGTTACTAAGTGTTTCGAGGATAATGTAAGTTTGTATTGACTTTCTCAATAGAGATTAATATGATGTTTAATCATTAATTAATTATTCAATTCTAAGTGTGATTTCCAAGTCTTCACATCTTCATAAACATTACCGTATCGATATATTTTTTGCATATAACACGCTTGTCCTTTATCACATGCTATAGTACTAAATTCTTCCAAACGTTTGTACGTAACATTACAATAATTACATAATAAAATGTGTTATAAAAACTAATGTTATATTACACAAATAACAAGTAAAATATGTGATATTAAATTCGATAAATGAAAAATTATATTGTATATTGGCTATGAATTGATTGTGTGATGTTGTATATTAGATTTTAACTTTTCCACACTTAGTCTCTACACTCATGCATGCATTCTAAGAAAGAATCTGCAAAATTCACTTGTGCAAAGTTTGGAGATTTGCACCATGAAAGCTTGAAAGCTTCCTCTGCACTTGCGCACATGTGCCTAATTTCATAAAGATAACCGTAAACAAAACTTATGCACAATGATCTGTTAGTGATATTTGAGAATATAGAGATATGTATTATTTATAATTAAAATATTGCGAACAGGAAATATGGATTATTCAATACTAACATATTATCAATAAAACCATTATTTATAATTAAAATATTATCAATATTTCGTATGGATCCCCCTCTTGCCTCGATGTTATTACGAACAAAAAATATGGATTATTTAATACTAAAATATTAGTAATAAAATCCTTTAGTGTGTGATTCCATTGATTTGCACAATGAAAGCTCGAAAGCTTCTTCTGCATAATGTACTTTCTCTGCACTTCCACACATGCGCCTAATTTTATAAAGATATCCATTAAAAAAACTTATGCTCTAGCGCTTACCTTAGTGTTATTGCGAACAAAAAATATGCATTATTTAATATTAAAATATGAGGAATAAAAAACTTTAGTGCGAAGTGTGGAAATCCGCACAATGAAAGGTTTCTCTGCACAATATATTTCCTCTGCACTTCTGCACATGTGCCTAATTTCATAAAGATAACCATAAACAAAGATTTTTCTCAGTGACACAAAAATTAATGTGGTAATGTACATAATTTTTTATGCATTATTCATACTCACCTCAGTGTTATTTCCAACAACAAGTATGGATTATTTAAAACTAAAATATTAGCAATAAAATCCTTTAGTGAAAAGTGCAAAGATCCACACAATGGACTTCCTCAACACTTCCACAAATGTGCCTAATTTGGATATTCATAAATATGAAGATATGCATTATTTACGGTTAAATTATTACCAATAATATCGTATGTGTCCACTGCTTCCCTTTTCATTATCGAGAACAAAAAATATGGAATATTTAATACTAAAACATTAGTGATAAAAGCCTTTAATGTAGCGTGCAGTATCAAATTTTCTTTGCATGTGCTTTATAGCATTATGTTTACTCGAGACTTCTAGAAAAATTCGTATTTGAGAGACAAAAAACCAAAATATGGAGATACGCATTATTTTTAATTAAAATATTACCAGTAATATCGCATCAGTCCACCGCTTAGCTCGTTGTTATTGCAAACAACAAATATGGATTATTTAATACTAAAATATTAGCAATGAAAATATATATTATTTAATAATAAAATATTAGAAATAAAATCCTTTAGTGCAGATTGTGGATTCAGGCCAACCAACGTTTTGGCTCACATTCTGGTGTTATAATTACTTTAGTATAAAAGCATAACAATTGCATGTAGTGTGGAGGTATATAAGTGTAGAGTTTCATGTTCCTTGTTCCACATAACATCCTTCCACACATATTCAAAATTTTCATGTTGTAATTTCCAATATTTAGGAACGTATTTCGCAAGGTAACATCTTCAAATGTATATGACTGACCAAAAGGATTTATTAAGTATGGAATTAGTTGTGCGAAGGAAATTGTGCAAAGGTGGTTGTGCATGTGCGGAGGTGGTTGCTTGGAAAGAATTATTGAGTACATAAGTAGTTGTACAGAGGTGTCTATTCAGAGGAAGTTAAATGGTTTATTGAAAGGCGCTATTGAGTACGAAAGTAATTGTGTAGAGGTGGTTGTGCATTTATGGAGGTGGCTGCTCGGTGTGCTCAAAAAAATGCATGTGCACAGAGATTTCACTATGTGGCAAGATTTGTGGAACATTTATTAAAATAATAAATAAATAAATATCTTTTTAATTAATATTTTTAAATTTTTTCATTGATTAATAAAACTTTAGAATCCCAATGACTTACCAAAAGGCGTTATTGAGTACGGAAGTAGTTGTAAGGAGGGTGGTTGTGCGTGTGTGGATTTAGATGTTCGAAAGAAGTGTGTGTGCAAGTGGTTGTTCGGAGGAAGCATGTGCAAAGAAAAAAATGCATGCGTGCAGAGCTTTCATTGTGTAGAAATCTTTGTGCAAGGAACAAACAAGACAAAAAACCTTCGACCCAATTGTAACAATGATTATTTAATAATTTTAAATCTAATGATTGTTTTTTTTTAACATAAAATAGTATAGTTTATATTAATTTTTTGCCTGGTCGCGGCATAAAATCGGGTGATTTACATTTCCATTACATATTTGGGCATCTTAAGTTGCAAATGTTGGCTTTCTAACCAAGCCGAGTTGTCAAAAAAAATATCAAAACATGATTGCACTCATATTATTCTACTAGTATATACCTGAAAAAACTACGATAGGAGAAATATACATAAGAAACATGTCATAATATCACAAAATAGTCTTCAGGAATGGAAGGGCGATTGAGATCAAGGCCCGAGATTTCTTCTACAGGCGGAGAATTATGCTTGGCAAACTGAATTTGGAGTTCCTCAAGAATGCTTCTAAGCACCCCAATTCATCTTCTAGCTACCAAATTTTCTTGTTATTTTCCATTATCCGCTCTTGGTTCTCATTGGCTACTTCCCTCTGCTAGTGCATGAGTATCTGCAGTTTAGCTATATCATCACGTAATTCTGCATGTTCACCTAAAAACAATTCACAGGAAGGAGGGCAGAAGGTGGCCAGGGGAGGGAATTTGACCCACTCATGCACACCACTTCTAGCCACCCTGCCCAAGCGCGGACAACAACCACCCCATGAACTTGTTGCCATAGTGATTAGTCTGTTGAGAACCTCTTCCAACCAACGGCTAGTCACTTTCATAGGCACAAAATTCATCAATGAATTCGATGTTGAATTCTTCCCTGATTTATTTTCTAATCGATCCAACTTCACATAATACATAAACTCCCAATAATGGGAATAGAATCTACCCCTAGACATTGTTACCATCTAGGGGCGACTCAGGCCCTTCAAAAAAAACCAACCACTAACAATTTACGGGACAAATTCGGGCACCATCATTGTAATGAAGATATTGTTGTAACCCCCCATTAAATAGACTATGCCATACAAAATTTGTGTGTGACACTGAGGAGTGGTTTGCGTTCCCCCAGGATCCCATGATAACTTTATTATTGCTATGTGAGTCGAAATGACCCTCGATTCAGGTATCCTTTCCTTCAAGTGGGTGATCCATCCAATTTGAACCAGGAGGAGTAAATTCGGCTCGCTCACAGAGGAAATTAACATCATGGAAGATTGATCAGAATGGTGGTAAAACAAAATATGAGGGATGAACATGAGATCTTCCACATTTAATGGCTCCTTCACGTCAAGTGGCTTCGCATGTGTCAGAATATAAGTGCCTTGCTTTAGGGCAGAGGGGAGAGGGGACGTCAGATGATTCCAGGTGGAGCAAGTGGAAGGGAGAGCCCAGGGGAGGTGGGGAGGGAGGAGGGTGGGAGGGGGAGATATGAGGGGAGGGAAAGGTTCGATGGGCACGATGGTCAGGAAATAAGTAGTGGGAGATATGCGAAGAGAGACACACATGCAAAACTTATGGGATGGGTCGAAAACCCTCATTTCCATTAACCACTGCATGAAATTAATTCAATTGACATGCCTTATTGGCTTGAGTATCCACTTTTGAATTTAGTCCTCTTAGGATATGGAAAATTTGCGACTTATCAAAAATATGGAGCATTCCATGGGCATGTTGGAGCAGTTGATTGAGCTTATTATTCTAAGCCGAAGAGTTGTGGCGCATGTGATTTATAACCAAGAATGAGTCTACCAAAATTATCTCTTCTTTAATTCCCTTTTGGTGAGCTAAAAGAAGCCCAAAATATAGACCACAGGCTTCATCTTGGTTATTGGATATCTTTCCCAAGCCCCAAGAATATTGGTCAACAAGTATTCCTTTGTGATTATTGAGAATATGTCCCCCTCCTTCCATCCCATTTAAATCTAATAATTTTTATACATAGAATGATTTTTATTAAATTCAAATCCTTGCACAAGCAAAGTTGTAGGGATTTGGTAGAAATTGCAATCGCTCAAGATTTCATACTGAAAAACAAGAGACACAATTCTACTCTACTGAAGTATGGAATAGAAATCACAATTTATAATAACATGAATAGACATGCAATAAAAAAAACACAAGTACACAATGATTTCTAAGAGAAATCAACTGGGAAAAACCCCTCAAGCCTCTTTGCATTAATTAGTTGAATAGAGAAACTATTACAATTTCTTACTCGAGCTCTGAGCACAACATGTAAAAGAATAAGTATTCCCTCTAATAAATGACAAACTTTGGCCAACACTTAGCTAATTATTTTCTCCTCTAGCTTCCTATTTCCTTACGCAATTCCTTAGGAAATTATCTCTTAAAATATAGGAATTTCCTCCTATTTTCTTGTGCAATTCCCAAGGATTGATCTCCTGAGTTGTGCAACAATTGTACACTCAAGCTAGTATACAAATCATGTTACAATTCCTTGTCATCTCCACTTAAGCTAAGGAATTCTAATTTCATGCATGCATTATCTATTTTGGGTTGAATGATCAGTTAACTGACAGGTCTCTGAGTTATACTGTTATCCCACTGCACAATTGACCTTCAATTGACTCTATTAGTAGTTAGAGGCCAGTTAATTGAATACAACTGAAAATAAATGAACTAGATTCCCAAAATTTAGCAATCACACATGCATAACTGAACTCCAAGCAATCTAACTCAAATTTATTGAGCTAAATTAGTGAAAAGAGCCATGTCACACTAGTTAATTGCCTCCAAGTTGTCTTGTTGATGTGGAAATTCAATTTACTCAATTTGACTAAGGCTAAAGTCAAATTGAGCCTTTCTTGCTACATATTTTAACACTCCCTATTAGCAAGAAAGGTATTTTTCACCACCCCTATGCTAGACCTATGGAATTTAAATTTACCTCTTGACAATGCCTTTGTTAATATGTCAATATCTTGCTCCTCATATTGAATGTACTATAGCAACATAATTCTCATTTTCACGTAGTCCCGTAAATGATGATATAAGATATCAATGTGTTTGGACCTGTCATGTAATACCGGATTCTTAGAGAGCTTAATACAACTCTGATTATCACAATATATCATTGTTGGATCCATCTTCTGACTGAAAAGACCCACAAGTATTCTCCTCATCCATATGGCCTCACATGTTGCTTGACTTGTATCCATGTATTCAACCTCTGTTGAGTTGAGTTCCATAGACCTCTACTTCTTGCTATACCAGATATAGTTGCACGACCAACACTGAAGATAACACCTGAATTACTTCTCATGTCTGACGGAATTCGTACCAAATATGCATTGGTGAAGCCTTGAAGCTTCACTCCCTCTTCCCTCTTGTACCATAATCCATACACGGTAGTGCCTCTGAGGTACCATAACGCATGCTTTGCTACCTTCCAATACATCTTGGTAGGCCTCACCATAGCTTGACTAATCTTTTTTATTGTATAGCAAATGTTGGGTCTTGTGTTCACAAGATACATCAAAGACCCCACAAGATACCTGTAAATGGTAGCATGAATCTCTTCATCTGAAGTGGCATCCTCCTTCCTCCAGTTTGTAGCTAGAGGTGTGTCCATAGGATTACAATTATCCATGTGAAATGTTTAAATTATTTTAGAGGCATACTTCCCCTAAGACACAAACAATTCACCATCACCTTGACATACTTCCAATCGAGGAATTAATGCATTAAGCTTGTGTCTTTCATATCAAATTACCTTGCAAGAGTAGATAAAATTCTCATCACATGTCAATATTGAACATACAAAACAAGAATAATAAACTTACCATCTACCACAATGTGACAGAGGCATCTGCTTCACTTTTGGTGAAGGCTAATCCAGTGAGATAATTGTTGATCCGAGTGTACCATGCTCAGGGCACCCATTTGAGACCATACAATGTACTCTTGAGTTTTCACACATGTGACTCCAAATCATGTCTCAAATCCTTCTATCTGCTCTATATAAATTTCCTCCTCAACAACACCATTGAGAAAGGCAGTCTTCACATCCATCTAGTGGATTTTCCACCCCAAATGCATAAGCAATGCGAGAATGGATCTGATTGAGGAATATCTTGCAGTTGGTAAAAAAATTTAATGATAGTCCACTCCCTTTACCTGAGAGAATCCTTTGACCACAAATCTAGTTGTGTACTTCTCTATGTTCCCATCTAATGCATGCTTCACTTTGTAGATTTATCTGGAACCAACCATTGATTTCCCTCCTAGTCTTTGCATGACCTCCCATACATTTTTCTTCATGATGGATTCATTTTCTTCCACCATTACATCAACCCAAACATGTTGAGAAATTTCTTCCTCAAATTAAGAAAGCTTTGGCACGAGATCCATGTAACCAATGTACCTATCTGGTGACGACTTATGCCTGTTCTTTGATGTAGGGGTTCCCACACTCTTGCTAGCATCTTGCAACAATCTATGATCTTCTTTGGTTCTCTTTTTACCCTCTAGAATATTTTGGTTGAGTGGGCACCTCCACTCTGCCTCCTATTTGCTCCACTGCATGTGGTGTCTCCACAACCTCCTGAAGTTGATCCTGAGGCTCCTCCTATTGTGAAACCAGCTCCAAAAATAGAAGAAAAGAGATATCAACGCCTTAGAAATAAGCCACTTCGAGTGGGCAACCTCCAATAAATTACATTAATGAACAATTCTTGGATGATACAAATTACAAAACCTCCTTTCTATATATAGGAGTTCATGGGGCCACATTGTAATCCTAGTGGGGCCACAATGTAATCCTAGCCGACCTAACAATAATAATTTAAGAGCACAATAATAACAATATGGGGGTTACAGGGGTACAATAATAACAATAAGGGGGTTACACTAACAACAATAAGGGACTATACTAGTAATATAGCGACCTAACATGCCCCTCTCCTTCAAAAAAGTGTTGTCCTCAACGCTTGAGTAGCTCTGGGTGCTTCTCTATAAAATTCTCATCCTCCCATGTAGAATCTTCAGTAGGTAAGTTCTTCCACTTGATGAGATACTCTGAAATTGATCGATTTCTTAGCTGTCGAGTTCTTGTTTCCGTGACCGCTTCAAGTTCCAATATGATTTTTCCTTCCTCATCAAGTTCTGGCAATATTGTTTGAATAGGAAGATTTTCACATATAACCTTCTTTAAGCATGAAACATGGAAAACTGGATGCACTCGTGAAGATGCAAGAAGCTCCAATTTGTATGCCATAGTACCAATCTTTTGCAACACCTTGTAAGGACCATATTACTTTGGTGATAATTTATTATCCTTCTTAGCTTGCTTGAATGAAATTTGTTTGTATGGTTGTAGTTGTAAAAATACCCAGTCTCCTACATCAAAACTTCTCTCGCTGCAATGTTGATCTGCCTATTGTTTCATTCGATTTTGTGCCAAATTCAAGTTATCCTTTAAGAGTTGGAGAACTTCTTTTTGATGCTCAATGTGATCTTCCACTGCTTGAACCTTCGACTTCTCTCTTAAATATGATGTGATGGATGGTGGATGATATCCATAAAGTGTTGTTGGCTCGAGCGGTCCTGACCCAGGTTCATTAAGCAAGTTTTGCCAACAAACCCCTATACTACTGGCCCTTTTGGCAGTGACCTTCTTTCGCATGTCAAAGTCTCACCCGAAGTAGTATGGGTGGGTGTTGGAACCAGGTTTCTGCACCCTGAGATAGGATGGGTAAAGCAAGCAGAGCAGAGCTAGATCCTGTAATCCCCAATTACCTTATTCTACACAGAGTTAATTAAGGCTTTATTCGCATCCACGTACACTAGATATATAGTTATACGCTTGTTATACCATCAACACAGTAGTACATAAACAGAACATAACAGATCTAGATCCAAGAACACAGTACACAGATCTTTCACAGCTTAAGGATAGAAAATGCACAATACAGCAATTTCCAGTAATTTATATAACAGTACTCATAGATTCAGTTCTCTAGCAATCTTTTGCATTCATTCATTCATCAATTCTTCCTTACAATTCCAATTCCCTTCCCAACCTGTGCACACAGTAGCAAGGTCTGCACACAGCTGGACTAGGATCTCAATGCACACAGCCAGCAGGATTTTGTTCCCCAAAACCCAAACAGATAGCTTAAACAACAGATCGCATCAATAGCTGATCATATCCTATCTTTTACAATACAAAATGCATCTCTATTTATAACAATCTAGCCTCGAATTTCCTATGGTCCGCAACGCATGGTTTTCGGACCCCTAGTTTACCCTTTGACCCATTACAATGTGTTTGGGGCTTTGACCCACCCAAAAACCCCTGCGCTAGACTAAATATAATAAAAAATAATCAAAATGGACCAGTTTCGTAGCTTGTTAGAAGACCCCATTCCAACAGTTCCCCAACATAATCCTGTGACTCGTCCCGAATCACTGCAGTGGTGCGCCTTCAATTTGTGTGTGCAAGGTGGCTAGAGTGCGAAGGAGCGGGGGAAGCACTTCATTACTCTGGGCTGAAACTTGTTGCACAATGTTGACCATTGTCAAGGAGGCAGGGCCATCTGGAGCCGCGATGATCCGTTCCAATAGCCAGTGGAGGCGTGCAATGGAAAATTGGGCGTCTTCGGCGAGTTGAAGTGCATTATCAGCCCATGGTTTCAACCGTTTTTGAGTGACATGCTTGTTGTGGCGAAGGTTCTCAATCCTGTTCAAGATGGCTAGACGCTGCGTGGAGACGGTGGAAGGTGAGGAGGCTCTGACTTGGTCCAGAGCAGCTTCTGCCTGCTATAATTCTGTCTGGATATGATGAAGTGTGGAGTGGTGCTGCACTACTGTCCATAATTTTGTAGCTATTTCGACCAATTGTGTGCCCTGCGTCAGCTGTTCTTGAATAATCTGCGTTGCCTCTGTGACCACTGCAATCCGCTGGTCCCATACTTCCTGAGGTACGTTATACTGCTATTTCCTTACTCGGTCATGGTGGTGAACTACGCGCAACACTCTGGTGTGCAGTCCTTGTAGCTCTGTGAAAGATAGCTGCGCTAAATTAATTTGGATGTCCCCCGTAGTTGGATCAGGAGCATTGACAAGGGAAATTCGAGGGAGGGAACACACATTGCTTCAGCTGGGCGGGATTCCAGAATTGCGGAGGAGCCGCAGCATGTCCCTGTATCGTGGTGTTCCTGTTGTGCGTGGCTCATGGGCAATCCTTTCTGTCAGGAGCCAACTTTCACCCCTTTGACTGCACTTAGCATTCCCAGGCTCTCTGGTTGGGTCCATCCTAGCAACACGAAAGTGGGCAACCCAGAGAATGTTAAGGAGAACAAAAAACCAGTACGCAGATAGCAGGAGCATGTTGTAGGGTGAATAAATAGCCTGGTGTGTAATTATCCATCCAACCACACACTGTCCGGAGCTATTTAATGGGGTAGTAGCCCATTCGTGAGACTGACCATCAAGTCGATCAATCTTACCATAAATGGCTGCATTGATGACTTGTCGCCGATTATGCGTACTTGTAAGATCCCTTTTTGATTAAATTGGGATGTGCTGACGGTCGCCATGCATGTTTGAGGTCGTTTCCATGGAGTGTCAAACCACGGATGATGCCTGTATGTCGTTCGCGTACCCTGAATGGAGGTCGACGCGAGGTGTGTCTGCAAGTTGGCCATTAGTTTTTTCGAGCCATGTGCTTTGCCCTTGGTTGGAACATCCTTCCACCAGAGGGTTGCGTCATGCATCTGCATGCCATTTATTACTTGAGGCGTTCGCAAATTCTTCAAATTACATGTGGGTCTGGGCAGGTCTGTAACCCAATGCATGCCTAGGTCAGTGGTACCCCAGCAAGCCTATCCGTGCAAGGCTTGATCGCACCCTTGAGTGTGGTATGTCAGCAAGTTTCCACGTAGGTAAACTAACCGTGGAGTCCATCTGGCAACTGGGGTCCCTATGCGCAGGATCACCCTTCTCCAATACTTCTCTTGAGTGAAGAATATCGGTTCTTGCTTAGGTGCTCCACGCAATATTATTGATAGTGCCCCTTACTTGCGTTCCATGTGAATCTTAGGTTCAACCGTCTTCTGACTATCATCTACGTCCTCCTGGCAGGGCAGGTTCCTTTCCGTGGTAGAGATGCGCCAAAAATTCCTGACGGTCTGAAGACATCGGAGCGCTGAAACTTCGTGCAATCAGCCTTGACAATTTTCCAGCTCCTCATCAGAGTCAGAAAAACATTCACTGTCCTTTTCCCAACAGAGCATCCCTTCATCCGTGGGGTTAACCCGATCTTCATCCTGCACAGTTACTTTATAAATGTGATCTAATTCCTCCTCCTCATAGGCTGGCTCTGTATACCACGCACCTTCTGCTGGATCCAGTGGTACTATGACATGCGTACCTTTGTTTTCAAACACCATGCTACGTTTCTTGAGATTGGTGACACCCCCCATATCAATTGCCCAGTCCAATCCAAGGAGCGCAGGGTAGGGGTCCGCATCTTCCACAATTTCTATGACTTCAAAATCAGCTAGGACCCTTACCCCTGCGATAGCAACCATAACTTTTGGTAACCTCCCTAGAGGGATGATTTTTTTTTGATTGGCCATTCGCAACTAGATGATGGACCATTATAATTTAGGTTCTCCCATTCGTTGCCATGTCTGCTTTAGTAATACATTCGCATCTGACCCCAGATCTAAGATAACCTAATCCATCTCGTAGTCACCAATCTGTGCAGTCAATCGCATCTCTCTTCCAGTACGCTTCTTATAGCTGTATATTTTGTGTACATCCTTGGTTTCAGGGATCAGATTGGTCCGAACTACACAGGTATTCAATAGTGCTTGGAGATTACCTACAGCCTGTAGATTTCGCAGCAGCTTCAGACATGCCTTTAAAAATGGCTCAACCCCTTCCTCTGTCTGAGGTTGCATTGGCAGCTACGTAGGGACTTTCAGTGGTGTTTTTTCTTTGAAAGGCACTCCTTCCCGGGAGGCAATCTCCTCTTTTGCTCCCTAGGTGACCAGCCCGCTGCATGTCATGACTTTTACATAGGGATCCGCCTTTCTTAGCTCAGATTTAACTCTTTGTACATTCTGCGTAGGGGTGGGCTGCTTTTCCTGCATCTTGGCTATTAAAATTGGGCAGTCCTCTACCTCATGGTCCAGCTGCCTACAATATTTTCATGATGGCCTGGTGGGATTTGGGCATTCTCTGGAAAATTGCCCTATTTCCCCACAGTTATAACAGACTAGTTGCCCACATCCTCGTCCTGCGCTTCCTCCCCGACCTCCTCTGCCTCAGGCTGGTGATCCTCTAAAGGGAACAGAAATCCTTGGTGACGCAGGGTCCTATTGTACCCTATATAAGTTCCCACAATCCATCATTAAGTCTTAAGTACGACAGTTTTGCTCATCATGTCCCACTAATCGGTAGAATCGGCACCATTGTTGCTTTAGTTCTAGGACATACGCACCTAACCAAGGGAAATGGTTCGTATCATGCAATCCTACTACCTGACAATCATCACACCATAGTGCAGGTCTGCTTGAACCTGGTCGTGATAGGACGGGTTCCCTACTTGCCCCTAGGCGTATTGGACTAGGTCCTCCCGCTTGCATGTAATCCATCAGCAAAGGGCACTGATCTTTTGTATGGCCAGACGCCCGGCATCGTATGCACCAGAGATCTGTGCAAATGTCCTTTCCTTGCTCTTTTCGCAGGTTTTGTATCTCCACACTACTACATTTGGTGGAAATTCCGACACTTGGTTCCGACGCTTTTGACCAAATGTCGGAAGTTTCCCCAAATTTTTTCCATCCCGCCCGAAATCCTCGCTATACCGACGTTTATAGAAAAGTGTTGCAATACCGACACTTAGAAAAGTGTCACAATTGCGACGTTTGGAGGAAGACGTCGCAATTGCGACACTATGGCCCAAAGTGTCGCTATTGCGACGACTGCCTCCAAACGTCGCAAGTGCGACACAATGTCTAAGTGTCGCAATTGCGACGTTTGGAGGCAGCCGTCGCAATAGCGACGCTTTTTCCACCGTCGGTATAATGACACTTATATGCGCACTACATAAAAATACGAAACTTATATGCGCGCTACATAAAAATGATTTTATTGTTTCGTATTCGTCGCAATAGCTACATTAATGTTTGATATCACGCGCGCATTCGCCCTCCGCTCTTGCAGAACAGCATTCGCCCTCAGCATTCGCCCTCAGCTCTTGCAGAATATAATTTTCCCTCAGCATTCGACCTCAGCGTTCGCCCTCAGCTCTTGCAGAACAGCATTCGCCCTCAGCTCTTGCAAAATGGTAAGTTCTTACTGCAGGCCCTTCCTCCTATAGTAGGGTTGACTCTATTTGGGTTTTTTTGGTCAATTCAATTGGATTGTGTTAGGCTGTAGGGTTCTCTCTAGATGTCAAGAATCAAGATTCAATGCCCTCTATTATCTTCATCACCCAATACAAGATTTAAATTTTTCCCAAAGAAACGCTTATTAATTTGGCAGCCATTATTTCTCCCTGCTTTAAAAACCCTACATTTAAATGAAAACAAGCATTGCATTTCAACTACAAAAATCTATAAGTGTTCAAATGTACATGTGTGCTACATTAAAATCTGATATCACGCGCGCATTCACCCTCAGAATTCGCCCTGAGCTCTTGCAGAACAGCATTCGCCCTCAGCATTCGCCCTGAGCTCTTGCAGAACAGCATTCGCCCTCAGCTCTTGCAGAACACCATTCGCCCTGCATTCGCCCTCAGCTCTTACAGAACATCATTGGCCCTTAGCCCTTGCAGAACAGCATTCGCCCTCAGCTCTTGCAAAATGGTAAGTTCTTACTGCAGGCCCTTCCTCCTATAGTAGGGTTGACTCTATTTGGGTTTTTTTGGTCAATTCCATTGGATTGTGTTAGGCTGTAGGGTTCTCTCTAGATGTCAAGAATCAAGATTCAATACCCTCTATTATCTTCATCACCCAATATAAGATTTAAATTTTTCCCAAAGAAACGCTTATTAATTTGGCAGCCATTATTTCTCCCTGCTTTAAAAACCCTACATTTAAATGAAAACAAGTATTGCATTTCAACTACAAAAATATATTAGTGTTCAAATGTACATGTGTGCATCACTTGTGTAGGGTATTCCTTTTCCACTTTCACATTATCCAAGAATGTGTGCAGTATAGTTCATATTTTTTGTGATTTAGATTATCTTGAAAAAAGAAAGGTAAATTATTTCCCATGGAAAAAGAAGGTTTTCCCTTTTTACTACTGGAAATGGTACAACAAAGTTCCATTTCTACCCGAAACTCCTATGAAACAAGAACCAAATAAAGGCCGAAGGCCACAGTCCTCAATGGCGTGATCATTTGGCTTTGAAAATGGCCATTGCACCATGTTGTTTCTTATGCTACATCAACAGGTTTTTAGCTACTTTTGTTTTAAGGATTTTTTCACATTGAAGCGTTCCAAAAGCTTCACTTCAAGGCCCTTCAAGATCGTCTCCAACAATTCTATACCATCAGCTTCAACAATGTTGCTCCAAAAATGTCCTCAAGGTCTTCACAACAAGTTTACTAGAAGTTGCTCCAACAATATATTCAATAAGTTCTTCATTGTCAACTCGTCTCTTGTTTGGGTGCCTTAATGTGCAATGACATGTTTCCAGGACTGAATTCAATGCAAGGCATATTTGAAACTCTAACTCTGTCTTCCGGTGTCTTATTAGAAATTATTTCAGTTTTCATTTTTTGTTTTCAAGTTAGATATTTTTTTCAAGTTTTTACATTTATAATTTTATTGCAATGTGGCAGACTGATCAGAGCAGTGCAGGAACAACCCCGAGACGGGATGATCGCAGAAAGAGGCCAGCGGAAGAACATGTAAAGTGCCAGCATTTCTCTATCTTCAAGTATTTTAGTTATTTACATAATTGAAATAATATCAATTTTGTTCAAATATGCAGACACCTAGCCATGGTACGCCTGATGATTCCCTCTTTGAGGAAGAGCTTTCTTCATCCCTATCTCCAGTGTTCTTGTTGCAAAAAAAGGCACGAGATGCAAGGTCGGAATTTAATACTTTGATAGACGCGCCTCAAACACCTGAAATAGAAGAGAGGATAAAACATCTTATGAGCCAGCTAGAAAGATATCAGGTAATAATAAAAATTCAAAAGGATATTTTTTTTGTTTTGCATGAGATGAATTGTGATAGTTTGATTTTTAATTTTTACATTGACTAAAATAACAAAAAGTTCTTTTGTATGTAGCGTTTTCTGGCATTTGTTGAACCCGGTGTTGGTGGTAATGGGACACAAGGGCAAGAGATTGCCCAACAACCCTCTCGTACACCTTCTACTCCTTTAGGTGCTAGCCAAGAAACACACCCTGCCCAAGCAGACACCCAGCCAACCGCTGAACGTGTTGGCAATGATGAGGCTGATATGGCCAACTACATTATTGCGTTTCCTGGAGCTACACGTGTCAGCTCTACAGGGACCATTAATGGCACGTTGTTGGTGAACGATGAGGGTGTCCCTATAAAGCATGTACAACTCCCAGGTAAATTTTAATATTTTAACTATTTCATGTACTTTATCTAAAACATATTTATCATGATTTTTATTTTTAAATTAATTATAATATCTTCTTTTTCTTTTGGTTTTATTCTGTGTAGGAAACAATGAGTTCTACAGGATTCTGGAGAGCCATGCGTTGGTAATTTTTGGCCCAACCATACGTACAGGGTGGAATTCCCAGAATTCCAACCTGAAAAAAGAGCTTCTAGATTATCTAGAAGCCCTTTTTGGGGTCGGCACATTTGACAGAAAAGCGGTGGCTCAGGTAGCCGGCAAATATTTGAAATATACCAGGGACACCTATAGGATGCAATTGAAATTTAACCCTAGATATGAGCGTCCTCTCGCAGTTTCAGAGAGTGAGTGGAGAGCACTCATCCATGACGGAAAAGAGAAAAGGGCAAAGAAAGAAGGAAAATGCCAACTGGACCCGCAAGGTAAATTACAACTTTAATTCAATAGCTTTAATTTTCTTTATGTCTAAAATAAAAGTGTGCTACGTCATATCTGACTTCAATATTTTGATGCTAGGTTGCCTAACACCTCAAAGGAAACCAAAGCTAGGATTGAGAAAAAGGGCCATCACAAGCTCGGCCAGGGTGGCTACTTGAAATTAGCTGCAAGAATTGTAATTAAGTAGCTAAACATCTTATAATTAATTGTATCGCCTTCCAACTTTTTTGTAATCCTATCAGATATGATTAAAAATACACAATCATATGTAATGTAGGGTGATGACTTCGGAACAGAAACTACAGAGGAAGATAAAAATATCGCTTTCCATTTCGGCTATCAAGTCGTAGTTGAACATCGCAGAAGCTTGGGGCAGGTCCCAAGATCCAGAATGCCTGATAAGGTAAAACATTAACCTTTCAATATGTTTGTTTTCGTCCATAAATTTAATGTCTAACAACTTTTTTTAAATCAGGGGAGCAGCACTACCGATGAGGCAAATAACCCAGTTTTAGAGCCAGATGTAGATGATCCTCATGTGCAACCTGATCATTGTAGTGGGGACCAGGCCGACAATGCTACTATCAGTGAGGGTCGTGACGGTAACTAATTTCCACTTATAATTTTTTCTAATTATACCTTGATGGTTGTCCTTATAACGTTTTTTTTTTAAATGACAGAGAATGTTTCCCTTGAGGATCTTACCACCAGAGAGGAAGACAAGGCAACAGTCTCAACGGCGACAACTGGTGCACCAGGTAAATAATCTCATTGCAATTTTTTTTATTAATATTACCGAACTAGTTCAATGATATTTAAAAACTAATAATTAAAATTTAATATTATCTGTTTTTGTAGGCGATGCCCCGTCACTGGATGAGACCAGACATCGTGACAACGCAACTAGGTCAGCGGCGACAACTGGTGCACCAGGTAAATAATCTCATTGCAATTTTTTTTATTAATATTACCGAACTAGTTCAATGATATTTAAAACTGACAATTAAAATTTAATATTATCTGTTTTTGTAGGCGATGCCCCATCACTAGATGAGACCAGACATCGTGACTACGCAACTAGGTCAGCGACGACAACTGGTGCACCAGGTAAATAATCTCATTGCAATTTTTTTTATTAATATTACCGAACTAATTCAATGATATTTAAAAACTGACAATTAAAATTTAATATTATCTGTTTTTGTAGGTGATGCCCCGTCACTGGATGAGCCCAGACATCGTGAATACGCAACTAGGTCAGCAGTGCGGGTTGAAAGGCACGAAATAGGAGCAGAGCACGATGATATTGATGATGTAATTAGGAGCTTTAAAACTAGGTCAACAGCGACAACTAGTGCACCAGGTAAATAATCTCATTGCAATTTTTTTTATTAATACTACCAAACTAGTTCAATGATATTTAAAAACTGACAATTAAAATTTAATATTATCTGTTTTTGTAGGCGATGCCCTGTCACTGGATGAGACCAGACATCGTGACTACGCAACTAGGTCAATGACGACAACTGGTGCACCAGGTAAATAATCTCATTGCAATTTTTTTTATTAATATTACCGAACTAGTTCAATGATATTTAAAAACTGACAATTAAAATTTAATATTATCTGTTTTGTAGGCGATGCCCCGTCACTGGATGAGACCAGACATCGTGACTACGCAACTAGGTCAGCAGTGCGGGTCGAAAGGCACGAAACAGGAGCAGAGCATGATGATATTGATGATGTAATTAGGAGCTTTAAAAATAGGAAGAAGAAAAATAAAATTCGATAATGTAAAATATTTTATTATTATAAGACAAACGTTACCATACTTGGAACGTTTTTTGCGTTATATAAAAAACTCATTTATCATACTATTTTTATGTCAAGCATTAATTGCAATGTTTCCTTATGTACTTTTTGTTGAATTGTTTTTTTATTAGTTATTGAATATTTTTTTTATGCTCATGAAAGTAAAAAATGAAATATAGATTGGGTATTGGGGAATTGAGAGTGATGTGAGGGGGGGGGGGGGCCATAAGAGCTTCCACCTTCACGTGGTTGGCCCTGTTTAGTAGAGAATAATTTATTGGAGCGATTTAATCTTGGAGCAAACCTCCCTCGATCCAGTGTAGCAACAAAAAAGTCACTGTTGACTTAGTTGCTACTCTTTCAGATCGTGGGAGGCTTGTTCCAAGTTCATGCGGCTCCAATAAATTGTTCTTGAAACGAAGAGGAGCTTATTCAGGTATGTTTTGACATTTTCAACATATGTTCTAACATTATCATAAGAATGCATCTTAGAGTAAAAAATAATACATCAATTACTTGTATTTATTGTATAGATAATGATGGATTTTGATTGACTTGACAGTGCAGGTACAAATCCTCTTGCATCATGAGCAATACAACTTGTCAACCAGGGTCATGTCCAAGATATTTTTTCTTGTGCGCTTGACCAGGTTCGTAATGTCACATTTTGTAAGTTCCTTTACAGTTCATAATTCAATATTAAGCTTGTTCATTATTATTATCTAGGTTTTTTGTATGTGTTTTTTCATCTATTTGATTGTAAGCAACTCTGCATGTTTCCTGTTGTTCACTATGATTTCTCCCATTACCACTCCCGGGATGAATCCGACTTTATTGTTACATAGGTTACTTTATTGTTACTATGATTTCTCCATTTACGATTTCATAGGTTACATCATGTAAAGTTGTCAATCTCGGGTTGGTGATGAGCTTTAGTTCTCCAGATTTGGGGCTTTTATGATATTTTCTCCCTCATGTCATTCCT
Organism: Pinus albicaulis; assembly: GCA_034641835.2. Taxonomy (NCBI): domain Eukaryota; kingdom Viridiplantae; phylum Streptophyta; class Pinopsida; order Pinales; family Pinaceae; genus Pinus; species Pinus albicaulis. The sequence goes on from CM076570.1 coordinate 200,204,649, forward strand.
GCATCACCTCGTTGTTTGAGCATGCCAATTTTCTACCACTTGTACCAATTGGCACATGTCAATCTCTGAGTGGTGCCACATTTCACCTATTTTCGGTGAGAGTTTAGGGTTTCTCTAACATAGCTTCAGAAATCCGATTCAGTGCCTGCTTGAATATTGTCACATAATACTTATGGTTTGGATTGATGAGCATGTTTTGAATGGTTGGTTGATTCATAAGAACCACCCATATAGTCATCTTGAAATATTTCAGAAGGTTTCTCGGGTTTCCTTTTTCACCATTTCTAGTGGGTGGGATGGTGTGGGGTGATCCATCAATACTGGTGCTCTTGTAGTAGGGAATTTGTTTTTGGGGATATAAAGGAGCATTTGATGTAGATATCTCATTGGATGCATTCATAGATGGGCACGAGATGTCAAGAATTTAAATTAAAAATATGCAACCTCTAGCATGGCAACCTGAAGGCCGCGAGAGACACTGGTTAAAGATTGTTTTGTGCTGGCCTTAATATAGTCGTGATTTCTTTCTATTATCTTAATGAAAATATATAGTCCGGTCTCATCAAAATGAGGACTGTGGTTGTATTTTTCTTTGGTTGTTTCTCTCTTAATGCTCCAGAAGTTGCCAAAAGTTGTGATAGTTGTTTAGTTTGCCTGTTACAACTTAAAAGTGGTTTTTAGCAATGGGAGCCATTTTTTTTAAGGTTCATACTAATATGAAGATCTTGTAATTCTATATTCAGGATAAGAGAAGATGGCCTCTGCTTTGGGTAGTATGACAACAATTGCCACATCTACCTCATTGGGTAACAATGGAAAGGGGAAGAAGTTGGGTGCAATGTTTGATAATTATAGCAGACAATTGTCTTCTCTTTCAGTTTTTTCACCCATTTCCTTTAATCGCTCAAGCAGAAGAGGGACTCTGAGATTACGCGACAGAGAGAAGGTAGTTAATACAAGAGCTATGGAAAAGGAGTTTTACTTCAACAAGGATGGCTCGGTGACAAAAAAATTGCAGGTCAGAGAAAAAATTATGTTTAAAGGAAGGTCACCTGCACGTGAAACTTCACTGCGGTGGATCTTTCCTTGTCCACTTATATTCGATTTTAATGTGTTATTTTAATTTTTCATGGAGGGTTTTTTTGGCATATGTTTTGGCATTCAATTGCACACTTACTGAAAGCATTGTCAATTTGTCTTGCAGGCGGTGTGAACAAACTTGTTGATCTTGTTGGAGTCACCCTTGGGGCGAAGGGGAAAATGTTGTCTTGGAGAGCAAGCATGGTTCTCCGAAAATAGTTAATGATGGTGTGACAGTAGCTAAGGAGGTAATTTGTAGATGTGTGCTCTGGTTTTCTTTTTAACATTGTATTAGTTCCCCTCTTAAATGTCTTAGATTTGGTAGGCATAATTTGAAAACTCAAAGGTGAAAGGAAACATATTTGTTACCCAGTGGTCTACTTGGCCTATGGACTAGCCACATTAGAGTAATGCATAAAGCTTTTCACAACAATAAAATGAAAGGGTTATGGTTGAGTCAAATTTTATTGTTATTGATAGTGTAATGAAATGTATCTCAATGCTATGGTTTTGGCCTTTTTATTGGTTGAATTAGAGGACCCAGTTGAAAATATTGGGGCCAAGTTGGTAAGGCAAGTTGCGGAAAAGACAAATGATTTAGCTGGGGATGGAACCACAACATCTATTGTTATTGCACATGTTGGAATATTGAAAAATTCGAGAATAATGAATGGAGAATAAATCTCCCTTCTTTTAACACAGAGAAAATAAAAATTTCTTTGACAGGAGACAGAGTTTCAATACTTTGAAAACAAACTTCTATTCCCTTCAATAACTCAAAAAAAAACTATTACACTTCTTCCTCACTTAGAGGGATTACAAAATTATGACTGCTACAAAACGCAGTGCATAAAACCAACTCACTGTTTGTTCAAAACAAACATACTCTGTCTCTAAAACACTCTGCTGTGTTTTTCACTTTCGCACTGCTGTGCATACACACTTAAAAAGTTACACTCAATCTTTCACTTTTTACACACTGTTGTGTAATAAAAAATTTACGTATTGTCTATAAAAAAAACTACCAAGCTTTTTTGTCCTTTTTATTTTTATATGTCGTAACATATAAAACATATTATAATAAACCCTCTTTTTTAAAAAATAAAATTAAAACTAAATTCTATGGCCCACCTTTCATTTCGCATATGATATATATATAACATATGTTTAAAACATATGTATATATTAAAGCATACATAAAATTAAATTATCAAAACATTAAAGAACCCTTTCCGTTGGACTTCAAAAGTCTGAATAGATTGAATTTAAAACCAAATTCGCATTCCAAAATGGGATGCTGACGTCTGCCTAATTTGTAACGCGAATTCTCAATCCAATGTGCCTTATAAAAAATTCGGGTCCGGTTTTCAGGTTTTCAGATTCCCTTCAATTTCATGCGATCCAATATTAATGCTCCATGTGTCCTCCTTCTGAATTTACAAAATTGGGGGGTAAATTTCTGTTTGTTTAATTTATGGTTGGTGAATTGCATTAATGTTGGTTGTTGTGTTTAAATACAATCCTGTACAGAAATATGGTTGCGGCCGTCTACAAAAAAAACTTGCAGGAATTTTAAATGCTGAATTAAATCTCTGGATTATGTGGAAGTTCAAAGAGTGACATAATCCCTTCCCCGCAACTAATTTATAAGATAGTGGAAAGTATGGTGAGAGGAAAATGGTGGATTTACAATCAACCATATTCACTTTGAAAACAATGGGGAATTAAGAGACCATTATACCTAACAAGTCCTTATAAATATTGAAGCCGAGGCACAAATACATGACAACAACCTTTATATGAGAATTATTTTATTTGAGTAAGGGAATAGTAGTTGTAACTTAAGGTTGCAACAATGGTTCCATAAAAAAATTACTTGTATCTGACTGCAGTAACTATGGATTAAAGTTGCAACAACTGTGGCTTGAGGTTGCAGAAGTTGTGACTTGGGGATGCAACATTTGCGACTTAGAATAAAACACATTATATATATATATATATATATATATATATATATATATATATTAAGAGATTATTATACCTGAAAAATACTTGTCAATATTGAAGTTGAGGCATCGATACACGGTAACAATCTTTATACGGGAATTATTTTATTTGAATAAGGGAACAATAGCTGTAACTTAAGGTTGTAACAACGGTTCCATAGAACATTTGCTTGTATCTATTTGTAGTAACTATGCGTTAAAGTTGCGCCAACTATGGCTTGAGGTTGTAGGAGTTGTGGCTTGGGGATACGATATCCGCGACTTAGAATAAAAAATATTATATATGAAAGAAAGTATATATATTAAGAGATCATTATACGTAACAAGTCCTTGTAAATATTGAAGTTTACGCATAGAGACATGACAACAACCTTTATACGAGAATTATTTTATTTGAGTAATGGAACAACAACAGTAACTTAAGGTTGCAACAATGGTTACATAAAACTATTGCTTGTATCTAGTTGTAGTAATTGGGTGTTAAAGTTACAGTAGCTATGCCTATGAATTAGAATAAAACAAATTATATATAAAATAATATATATATATATATAGATAGAGAGAGAGAGAGAGAGAGAGAGAGAGAGAGATTAGAAAATATATTACAACAATATTTATTTAACTAGTATGTTAAAAAAATAAAATTTACCCGGTCGCAGGTGTGGGGGCATCTGGAAAGGTATGGATACCAATCCATTTATAATATACATGGCATCAACACCCAAATCCGTGATTAGTTTTTGAATATGGAAGATGAAAAACAAGAGATACATGCCTAGACAAATTAAGAAATGCTACTATTTTGATCACTCACACATTTACATATGCTATTGTCTACACACCTTCTATTGGTGGACGATGTTATCCTATTTCTTGCAGGATATAGTAGATAGGACTAGTATGTTAATACTCATTAGAGCTCTAAAATCATTTTGGGTTTCATTTGGAATATAAGTAAACCTACTCAAGTCTACCATCACTTTCAATGATTTGGAAGATATGTTAGCAAAAACAATCAACCAAGTGCACCCATTTCAAATACTTGGGATTTATGTTAAGATTTAATGACTATAGGTATGGAGATTGGTTCTTTCCATATCAAAAAGTGGGAAAAATAATCACAATATGGTTATCCTTGGGTGGCACATTAACCTTAGTAGTGTCCATACCAGGATATTGGCATTCCCTAGCTTATATTCTTGTTGGTATCTTGGGAAATATTAGAAAAAAATGCTTTCATTTTATCTAGAGGGAAAGGAAAAGCAAAGGAGGCATCCCTATAGTAAAATGGAAATGGATTTCCAAGCCAAAAATCACATGATTCGTTGGATACTAAAGAATATTCATCATTTTTGGAAAGCATTATTTTCCAAGAGTCTTTGGAGAATCATAAAACATTTAGGCTTATGGCAGGATGTAATAAAATCAAAGTAAATAGGCAAAATTTCATATAAGGATAAATTTTACAAAAGTTCCAACAGTTCTTCCCACCATTTATCTTCTGGTATTCTGGTCCATTGAAGTTTTCTCAATGTTTCATCAGCCTCAGTATATCTGAAAAAGGTAGGCTGAATTGGAAACAAATGCTTTACTTCATGCTCAAGATAAAATAAATTTTCCAATCTGTCATGAAGATTTTTTCATGTTGGCAATGCTGCTTCTGATGTACTGGTTGAAGAATTGGCCTGATTGTCAGCATACTTGTCCAATTTTTCAACATAGCTTTCAAGGTCCATTAGTTTATCCTCTGAAACTATAGGACTGAGAAATCCTTTTTTCAACAAAATATCAAATCTTTCTCTGAAGGCAATGATTTCTTCTTGCATATCTGAGCACCTTCGTTCTAGATTTTGCATAAGGGTTCTCTTAGTAAAAACTCTTTTTATTTCCAAAATTGTTCCGGTCCTGTCCTGAATACCAAGTTCTACAAGTTGGTGTCTGGTTTGAGTGTTTAGAAACTGTATGAGTTGATTGGCTTCCTCAGGCCTATTTCCCAATTCTTCTCTTGTACTTTGAACTTCTTCTATAGCCAATTTGACTAAATCATTCTTTTCATACATAATCTGAATTGAAGACCAGACATCCTTTATTGATTGGATAATGTTGTCCCAAAGAATTTCATTTATTTCCTTTAAAGGTTTCTCCAATGTGAGATCATTTTCCAATGCTTTAACCAATTTTTCTAATCTTTTAACCTCTCTTGTTTTATCAACAACACTCATTTTTGAGAGATCATATCTTTGTTCTAAATTAATAAGCTGTAACTTTGTGTGCTGGAGTTCTGTTACTTGAAGTTTCAATTCATTCATTGACTTTCTTAATTCTTCAGAACTCAAATTGGAAGTATTTACCTGTGATAGCTCTGTTGGCTGACCTGTTGTGGATGTACCTATACCTGTAATTGCCTCTATTGTTGATGCTGGAATAGTAGGCTGCTTGTTCTTTAATTCCTGTTCAAGCTCTTTTTCTATTTCATTTAGTTGCTCATTCAGTTTCAAAAGCAATTCCATCATTTCTTCTTCAGAATTTTTCTTTATCGTCTCTTCAGTTTGTGGATGTCTTGAAGCTGGAATTTTCAACTGCTTTCTCAAAGCTGCAATATCATCATCTTTTTTCTTTATTAGGGCCTCTATACCTTTGACATATTTAGGATTGTGACCCAATCCCATGATTATTTCCTCCAATGTCTTTATCATGTTGTCTTTGGCCTGAGAAGAGGCTTTTTCAAGCTGCAATTGTGCATTAGTGTTCTCCAAAGAATCATGCAACTTCTGAGTTGCCATTGCTTTATCGGTCAGAGTAGAATAGATCATTTCACCATTCTGCTTATGTAACTCAATCTGATCTAAAGGATGAATATCCTTTGCTAAGACTTCAAAATTTGTTCTAATATAATCTGCAGCTGTTTGAGGCTGCTGCACTTTTGGTTTGAAGTGACTCATTATCATTTTGCCTTGCTGAATGTCATAAGCTGACATCAATCTTTCTTTATTCTTAGGAGCCATCTTCAAATACTGATTGTAAACCTAGAGTCTTAGTGGATCATTCCTGGCTTTTATATTGATAAAGGTTTTCTTTATATCTCCTGCATCTTTAACTGGTGGTTTGAAAGAAGATATTTCAACACTTTGTTGCTTTTTCCGCTCTTTTCTCTGTAAAGTAGTGGATGCCCCACTGACTGTTACCTGTTTTTTGACTATCCAAATCTTCTCTCTGGCTATCAAGAATTTACTGAACAAAATCTACTTCTGGAAGAGGATTTAATTTTGTCTTTTAGCATGAGGCTGTTCTGAAGATCCACCAACAGGGGTAGCAACTTCAGCATCTCTCTTCTTGCCTTTTTCTATATTGATAGGAGTTTGTAAAATTGAAATTTCTGGCTCATTGATATGAATAGGATGAATTTGTACTTGACCTTGTTCTTTAGAAGTCTCAGGTTGCTCTGTCATTGTGAATTTTTCAAATACTTGTATGTCGGGCTCCTTTTCTTTTCCTTTAGATTGTACTGTGGCCAATGCACTGATCTCCTGTAAATTTTGCTGAGAAGTCCCTGCAGAAGAAGGACCAATACCTGGTATCTGCACCTATCCAAAAGAGTCTAGGTCAAGTATTTTCTCAAGGTCTTTCATTACATTTTCAACATTGACCTACTCACTATCCTGTTCTACCAATGTTCCTTCCATCCATTCATCCATATTGGCATATTGTTCAATTTCTGGAATTTTGTGATGAATGTATGGTGATAGTTTATTTTTCATTCTTCTATCACATATAAAGCTATTTGGGTCATAAGGCACCCAGTAAAAACTTTTTTGTAATCTGAGATATTCTTCTAAGATTCTTTCTGCTTTGTTTCCAGCATCTCTAGAGTTACAAACAAAGGGACCTAATTGACTTTTGATCTTGAGTTGAGCCTTTTTCTTTGCATTGCAGAAATGAACTATATCTGAGTTAATCATCTGCCTGAAATACTCTAGTGCAAAGAGTCTCATGGGGACATATTTGGGCAACTTGAATGGGCACAATTCACATCCATATATTCTGATCTCAGTGTGATTTTGATACAAGTACGAGTCACCTACCCTATATTGTTTTGAGAGCTGTAGAATTTTCTTGATTTCATTATTGACTCTAGGAGGGAAAAATCCTATTAACAAAGTGGTTGCAGGGTGTACAAATAGGTCAATAAACTCATTATAGGAGTAAGGAGAATCAGAGGAATTATGGGTGATGGCAGACCAAAATATCACAGACCTAGGATGTCCTTTGGCATCAAGTTTCTGAACATGGAAAGGGAAACTTTTTGATTGGTAATAAATCATGAGATGATATATAACAAAAGAATATTTGAACACTTTTTCATTCTCAAATCTCATGAACTGATCATGGATTTTATCAGCAATGTAGGATGCAAAATCATACTTGACAGCAGGGGACTGTCCAGGGGTAAATATAGACAACAATAGTAGGGTTAATTGATCAACATATTCATTAGTATTGAAACCCATGATAAAGGATATCATACTCAAAATAAGCCTGCCCACATCAGTGAAAAAATTATAACCATAGGGGGGAGGGCCTTTGGGCTGATGCTCTGGTAACATGAAGGTTTGACAAATGCGATTTAACTCTTCATGGGACAAATTGGCAGACTTTTCAAGTAATTCTCCCATGGACAGGGGAGTGAGGGCTTGACCAGGTTGAAATTGCAGCATTTCATTTATCGACTGAGTAGTGATTGGGAAAAGGATGTTCTGACTCAGGGAGAAAACTGCTCTTTGATTGGGGTCATAGTTTGCATGGCAGTAATGAATTAACTCAGGAAAAATATGGACTGAGGGGAGAAGATACATGGGGAGATTGGATTCCCATAATCCAATAATATCAGAACCGTTTATAAAGTTATCTCTGCAGCGGCAAAAGTTTCGAAGAGGATTATCACTAAGAACGAGGTCTTTAATTTGAAAATCTCTGTCTGCTAGGGGCAGATAGTCTAAATCTCTGTGAGGGGCATTCAAAGGTGCGACGTTCAGAGCCACTGGAACCTCCATTTCTGGTTCTTGTGGATTCATAAATGAATTTCGGGTTTTTGTGAAAAAAAAACACAATTACAAGTTTTGGGAATGCAATTTACAATTCTGGGGATTGAACAAGACCAAATTGAACTCTTTTTCTGTCTTTCGTGTGGAATTTAAAACAAAAGCTAGGATTTCACAGAGTTTTAACGGGAATTGAGGTAAATACCTGTTTTTTGGGAGATGAACAGTGATTAAACAGGTACAGGCTATGGCGTATGAACTCTGGATTACTGGTATGCAATTGTCTTCAGCAAAATACAGTTGATGGCGCTTGACAGTTTTTTTTTGAAATTCTCTGCATGAGACTTTGGTCGTTCACAGAATAATGAAAATGACGCAGGAAAAATTGTTTTATTCACAAAGTCCAAAGGGTGACGGGGTTTTTTTTATTTATTTAATGGATGACGTCAGCAGGTACGGAGGATGAGTCACGGGAGGCAAGCGGTAAGCGGTTTCCATCACACCGCTTTTGGGGAAAAGTGGTTTTGGGCGGAGGGCGAGCGATTCCATAGAATGATTGACGCGTGGCATGGCACTATTTGAAAACCGCCGGGCCATCGCGCGCTATTGTTCGGACGCGAATGGCTAGCGATATCATTAATAACCGTTGATCTCAGATGGGTTGATCGAACGGCAATGGGGTCGTGGAAGTGATGGGGATTTAATAGCTGTAGTCTTTCCAGGCAACGTTTTGGCCTAGAATCCGGCAAGGATTTTTAAAAAATCCGGCAAAGATTTTATCAGAATCATGTTTACAGTTGTTAAACTTTAGTATTTTGAGTGCCCTAAGGGGTTTTGGTAGTGCTGAATCCATTTCCACTGTCAAAAATGGATTCCAAACAATCCAACTACCTGATTTCTTGAATTTTAGTTGCCCGGATTCCGATAAGAAACTGTCGTCCGGGCTATTTCGTTGCCTGGGTAGACAACTCCAGATTTAATATGGAGGGCTCGATGCAATTGAACGTTAATTAATCTCATCGGGGGGAATCTGATTGGCGGAGTTAATTAATCGTGAGGATTAATCAATTTGTTTATAAAAATGCATGAAAGTGATCGAGTAATGATTTAACCAAGGTTAGCGGTTAAGGGAGGTATTGGGGATTTTACAAAGGGTTTATAGTTTTAACCTTGGGAAAGGGAGTCGGGGGATTAAAATACACAGGGGAAGAATTATTTTTGTATTAAAACACGTAATAAAACATGTTTTAATTATTTTTTCAATATGCTTTTATTATATGATAATTAAATCAGATTAATCTAATTACCATAGGGGGCGGAATTTAATATTACGATATATTTAGCCAAAGGGGGCATAAAGTGGGTTTTTTATTTAAACATGTGGGAATAAATAACTTTGGCTAAAATTTATTAATGGGTTTTTGGGGATATTATATAAAAAGGAGTTATTTATAATAGGAGAAGGTTATTTTTGTAAGGATTTAATACATAAAATCAATGTTAATATGACAAGGGGACAATGTAAACTCAAAATACATTAATATAACTAAGAAAGTGAAGATTTAAAAGCAAATTTCATTATAATCACTTCATCACTTAGACTTGGAATAAAATGTGATTTTGAGGGTTTTTTATGAAATAATGCATAATTTTCGTAAGTAAAATGGGATTTTACTTAGGAAAATATGTTTAGAAATGAGTGAATGTTATGAAGAATGACTTCAAGTACTTAGGCTTTTCTAATTATTGGGCCGAGGGTCCGGTCCCTCCAAAATTCAAGGAAATGCCTTGAGCCCCTCTAATTTTCAAATACCTTAGTACTTAGGGGAAATTAGTGAAATCTTTAGGGGAAGATGAGAAGGGAAGTTACTAACTTTCACTTTGTTTTGCTTTGAATTTCTTCCAGTATAGTGTCTGCCTTTGCACTTTGTGATGAAAGTAAATATTAACACATTTAAAGTCATTTTCCATCACATGTAATTCTGCAACATCATCTACCTACCCTACCTACTTTACTTTACCATTTTTTCTTCTTTATTAGGGTGCACTTAAACTGGCAAACACTTATCACACTTTCTTTTCTTTTACATGTAGAAATCTATCTAATTCTAACCTTATTACATCCAAGGGCTCAGATTAAGCTATTGAGCTCCTTTTATTTACTCTACCTATCTACTTATCTGCCAAGATTAAACAGTTTGGTCAGATTTTATTCTCTATCTCTAAAACATGAAATTGAAAGATGAAATAGCCAAGCTTAAACTGCTTGACTATTCATAAATTGTGGCATAGGATACAATTTGCACACAATTTTATTTATTACATAAGAGAAAAAAGTAGTGGCATTTAGACTTGCACACTTTCCTTGGCCTTTCTTTTGGTGGGGTTCATTTTCTTTTACTTTTTTGGCCATTTTTATTCTTTTTACCCTTTGATTTTTCTTTTAGGGTATACCCTCTTTACATTTTTTAATTTTTTTTTTATTTTTTGATAATATGGAAAACCTTTGCAACAAGAAAAGGTATGAACATATTACATAGCCCATCAAGTCAATCATGAAATATGACACCTATTGGTATAGGAGTCTAACACTGGCTCCACTTGGGGATGGCTTTTCCTGGTGAAAAGTCAAGAACAACAGGTCAGTTGTCCTCATCAATTGACCTTGGTGAACCTGTAAATGTCTTCTGTCTTCTGCAAACTGAAATCTGATCTGAAACTAAAACAACACACAAAAGTTTTCAAACCAACTTAATGAAAAACTAGCTTAAAATTGAAAACTAAAAAAAAAATGCTCAAAATTCTGAGCTTATTGGCACTCATCTACCTACTCAATCTACTAAAAATCTTATTGAATCAAGTAATACAAAAATGCCAATGAAGCCACTCAAGTAGCTGTAACAATAAATGGATAACTTGATTGCTTGTGATCAAAATTGGAAGTATATTATGATCATGTGCCTTTATAATAAATGATATGATGTGTAAAGGCAACTTTTGATGTATTTGATCCTTATAGAGAAAACATGTTTGCAGATTTGGGCTAAAAATATTCTCCATATAATCTGATATAGGATCAATAAAAGTATGATGTATGTTATTTACTTCTAGGCCTTCAATGACTGGTTGCTTAGTTGTATTCTGAATATTAAGCCTTGAAACTATTTCTTCTGTCTTGTGTTTGAAATAATAATCATCCTCAATATGCAAGTCAAAAGATAGTACAATTTCCTCTTGCTTAGGAGAAAGAAGATTTTTAAAGAATTCTTTAGGATTTCGAAAATTGTATGACTGAATTTGAGAATGCAAAAGTTTAATTTCATTTTCATAATTTTTAGAAATTATCTCAAGAACACATATTTTCAGTTTGGGAGAATATTTTCTTGATTTCAAAAGAAGAAATAAAGCTCTTAAAAAATCCTCATCAAGCTGAAGTTCTAATATCTCATCCCTCAAAATAGCTAGTGATTGTTTTGTGAAATTATCATAATTATCATCATACTGATCATGCAAGTCTAAAAAATCTTCTAAGAACCTTGATTTTCTTCGGAATAGGTCATTTTGTAATAGCTTGCATCTTTTGAGGCTCCAACTTCACTCCTTCCTTTAAAACAATATGAACCAAATACTTGAATTCTTATTTCCCAAAAGCACATTTGGATATTTTTACATAAAAATGATTGTTTTCAATAATTTATATAACTTTTCCACATGTTTATTAGTGTGGTATTCCCATGATTTATTATAAATATGTGTATTATCAAAGAAAACCAACACAAATTTTATAAGATGGGATCAAACAAAATTGTTCTTAAGTCGAGCCCGCCGGACTTCAAACGGCCATAAACCATAATTCAAACCAAATTCGCGTTCCAAAATAGCCTGATGACGTCGGCCAATTTTGTGACGCGAAAACCAAATGAATTCTGCCCTAATCTTTTCCGGGTCCGAAGTTGGGCTGGCGTACGGAGGGAGAGTTGTGATGCGAATTTCT